>NMUG010002770.1:0-15559 GCA_002855965.1 Monotropa hypopitys
ATAAAATAGATTATGTATTTATTAATCTAACTACATTGAAGTAATTATACAAACATATTGACCACTATATTTACAGTTACACTAAAAATACAATGTTGGTCTTAAAATTTGAATTAGTAGAGAGGAAACACAGAAAAACTTAAACCATGTAGAATATTTCATTAGTGAAAAAGTATGAGTATAAATAAAAAGTATGAGTACAAATAAATTAAAAATTTATGTTAGTTTTATTTGGTCGGTTTCGGTTTAATTCGATTTTCAAAAATAAAAATTGGCACCAAACCACATTCGAAACTTTTTTTTATTGTAAAACCAATCAAATTATTCTAAATCAAAAAACCGATCGAAAATTACCGGTTTGGTTCGATCTGATCGGTTTCATCGGTTTTTCGGTTTTATTTACATCCGTATGTACAAGCATTGTCCAATCTAGGATGGCAATTTTCTTAACCCGTCCCTCCCCGACCCGTTCTCCGCCCCATTTGTATCGGCAATTCGAGGATTATTTCGGGGATCATGTTGGATTTAGGGATTTTTTAAAAACACGGGGATGGATTTGGATGCGAGTATGACCCTGCCCCCACCCCATCCCCATCTCCGTCATGTTCCCAGCCCCATCTGCACCCCATCTTCGCCTCATTTCTCGTATTGGTTCATTTTAATTGTGTTTTATTTAATTATGTATTAAGACATTTTAATTTGTGGTTTTCAAGTAACTATTAAGTGTAATTTTGTTTTTTGTGATATTGTAATATTTTTGGTGATTAACTTTTATGTTTACGAGTTTTGGGTTTGAAATTTGAGATGAATTTTTTTGAGATGAATTTTTCATATAGTAATTTTATAAAAAATATTTAATTTGGATCTTCGTTTCCCCGTTTGGGAATTCTCATTCCCCGTTCGGAATAGGGATGAATATCACAAATCGGTTTCCGTTAGAGATCAGGGTAGTGATGGAGGAGGAGGAGTTCATGGATTGGTGGTGGAGATCATAGTATCCACCTCCACCCCACCCCATTGTCATCCCTAGTCTAATCTGCAGACCAGGTTGGTCATGTGCAGCTAACATCCTTGCAGTATGGCACCCAATTATTCAGTATAGCGAAGATTGCTGACAGTGTATACAGATGTCGATCAACCAGTGGATGACGACTAGCATGTGTGTCAGGCTACCGATATCGAAGACATGTAATCCAAGTTCCAAGAAAAGAAAAGGGAGTACCATATTTTGTTCGATCAAAGAATTTGACACTATTTTATCAGACTGAAACATAATCAAGGAAAAAGTAGAAGAATAATGAAAAAACCAGATCAAATCACCGTGACTTGTGAGAAACGAGTCATATTGGAAGACTAGAGGAGGATCCCTATAAAAGAAGGTGTCGACGGTGAATTCTCACACTGTCGTTGAATGCTTCAGTAGACTGGACTTTTGACCTTCTCGCTTATGAATTCCTTGTGTTCAACCTGTAGTAAACTTGCTGCACCCAAAGAAAAATCGTTAGAAGACCCCCCGCCTCTGCGGCTTAGAAGGCCCTCCGATGATTAAGTTAGTTTCAAATGGAGCAACGAAATCCTTATCGAAAGAGAGGAAAAACACGAGAGAATTAGTTAGGCCGTACCTTTCACAGGTGAAGAAAACTCCCTTTTATATCTCTGCTCTCCTCCTTTATTGCGACCTTCCAACTCCCTGATTTCTCATCATGAAGGGGAGTGAATATGGACAGAAGACTCCTCGTCTTCAGCAACCGTTACATCTTTACAACTTCTTCATTTAATCACGCTGGAACATCCTCTCTGACAATATGAACACAACGTATGTATTTATGGTCACTGATTGACCAATTAATGCCCAAACCTATATCTGCCGTGCATCCAAGACCCCGCGCTAAAGACTTTGCCGTACTAACAAACCTCGCGCTGATCGCATAAGCTTTCACATCCGCGTAACCTCAGCCCGCACACTCTCACAACCGCACTACCCGGATAGCCTTCTCGGCCAAACCTTTACTGCGGCAAAGCAATTACGTTGTGTGCGGCTGATACGTCACCTCGGCAATGGTCTTAGCCTTAAACTTTTCATCATCTATCTAAACTAGATCATCCACAATCCGATAATCATGTCCCTGAACAGGTTCCTCTCCCTATTGGACACGTTATCAGGTAATCATAGATAATCTAATTGTGCAAGGTCAACTTTCTTAAGAGACCCAACCTGCAGATGTCCTAATCTCATTGAGATGACCTTATCCGCGGTGGCAATTAAGAAATCATGACACATTTATCGAACTGGGCAGTATTATCAAACTGGTCGCACTGAATTTCATCATTTACTGCTGATTCTGTGCTGCCACGTGTCATCTATATTTTACCCTACCAAAATTGCCCCCAGCTTCTCCTGCTCCAGCCGCACTGCAGGAGTAGGTGAAGGTATCTAAGGAATACTTGGAACAACAACATTCCATTCCTCCCACGATTAGCGTGTAACCGTCATCCTTTAATACCGTCAATAATCATTACGTTCATAAATGTGGTGGGACCCATACACACCTTTCCACACTGAATAGATGCATTCCCCCAAAACGACAGTGACCCGTTGCAAATTTCAAAATTTCGAAACACGTGTCATTGCCCTCTTTTCCCCTATTTTCCAGAATATAAATCCCCAAAAATTCCTTTTGTTTTTCTTCCTCAGCTTTCTGCGAACTGAACTGTCCACCGTCCTTCCGAACTTCTCTGCCATTCTTAGAACTTTGTAAGTCTTCTAACCTTCTCCTCTCTTATTTTCCTTCGTACTTCATTTCTTCTCCCCTCCAATCTCCACGAACGTTTGAACCAAAATGGGGATATTCCACCTACGAGTCAATACACCCACCAAACTTCTAGCCTTCAGAGTGCTCTTCAATATACCAGGAGACGTGGTCATAGAATCCGTACCCCGAAACTTCGACTTCAACACTATCGACGACAATACCCTAGTCCTCCCCATGATTCAAGTCTTCGAAGGCGGAATTAGGTTTCCTCTACATCCATTTTTCCACCGTTTCTGTCATTATATGGGGCTTCACCCTAGACAAATGTCGACCAACATGGTTCACATTGTAAATGGGGTGAACGTCCTTAATGAAATCACCGGGTCTCGGATGACCCTTCATGAGATCATGTACCACTATACCGTAAATCGAACCAACGATGGGATTTGGTACTTCAAGAATAGAAAAAACAGAGGGAGACTCGTAGAAGCAATCCTTGATTCTGAAAAAGGTGCTGAGTCCGATTTGTTCATAGTAACGGGAAACTGGGAGTTTCATGAAGGAGCCCCCCAAGAAAATCCTATCCCCCGCAAAGACGGCTATCCCTGTCAGTCTAGCCAATCTTTTTCGTACACTCCCTCTTAATGTCATTCCTTTTACATCATATTTGCCAACTAACTTTTCCCTTTTTACAGCTGCTCCAGCCATCAACCAGAGGTCGTCCAAAAACGGTGATTACTCTGAAGCTGAAGTACATACAGCACTCAATCATACAAACGAACAAGGACAAAAGCTTGACAGAGCTATTCACAACTTACTTGAATATACCCCGCACTACCGTGGCTACCGCGGAGCATACCAACCCCAACTCGCCATTCGTCAAGTATTCCCTGACCTTCCTCAAATTCCAACACAAACTCCTTCCCCCCAGCACAAGTAGGAGGGACATTGGTTGCTGACTCTTCTATTAGTGACCGGGGTAAGTCAATAGTTCCAATAGATCCTTCTGCTGAGGTTGGTACCTCCCGCGCTCGAGAACGAACCTCCTCCACTAGACCAAACATGTCTGGATTTGATTTCAACTCCATGGCATCTAGCATGCTGCCTATGCCCTCATCCCGCAGAGGCCGAGGAATCTCCATTAGGCGTACCCGCACTGATACGCGGGTAGCGCTAGTGAGAAGGACCGGTTCCTCTGCTACCACTACACCAACATCAACCATCATCAGCACCGCCGCACTTCCACCAAGAACAATCACCACCACTTCTGCCTTAACATGCCAACTGTCCACCTCTGCTATTCTGACTTCAAGCACCGTTGTCACTGACTTACCTCTGACAACAGATCAACCCTCTACAGAGCGAGTAGACGTCCTACCCCCATCTCCCAAAAGACGCCGCATAGACAGTGATATTCCCGAATATGCAAATGAGACCATCTATGCTGGTGACCTTTCTGAACCCCACATCTGGAAGCCCCAACTCTGTAGGGGAGGGAGCACACAAAGAGTGCTTACAGGAGATTCAGCAACTGACCCTGCCGTTGCTGTTGGTCTGGTTGAAGCACTGCTGCTACCCTCAGACATGATTCAGGAGCAGAACTCTGATAGCGTGACCCTCTATGAGAAAATTCTCACTGATTCAATTCAGGTACAACATCCAATTCTTCCTTTCTTCTTCGTACCGTCGAAAATTTAATCTTCGACTTTGTAATTTATTAATTTCAGACTACTCAACGCGCTACCTTGCTCAAACGAAAGCTGGGCGAAATAGTAGAGATCGCTCAAAAGGAAGCCGACCTGGTGCTCAAGCTTATGGTAAAAGTGTCTGAGGCTCAAGAAAAAGCTGAATCTCTGAAGGACATGAACGCTACACTGGGCGGAGAGCTTGTAGTGGATCAAAGCAAGGTTGCCGCGCTGGAACTGGAGAATGTGGGCATGGCAACTGCCGCTCAAGTTAAGCTAGACCTGGCGAAGGCCGAATTCACCCGTGAGATGAAGAGCAAGGATGACCTTCACAAAGTGGCGATCAAAAAGCTGGAGGATAGGGTTCAGCGTCGGACCAATTCGTTGAAGGCCGCGCAAACTGAAAACTCCAACCTAAAAGACGAGATGCAGGCTGCCACTGAAAGGGAATATGCCAGAGGGTGTGCGGAGACGGTGGCGAACTATACAAAACAATTTCAGGAACAGCTGCCTTCCCTTGTTGACAACTTTTTCTCCCAGTACTGGGATGCTGTCCTTGATTCCTATGGAGTTGCATGGGATTCTCCTCTAAGGGTTGCTGCCCCAGTACCGAGTCAGTTAGCCCAAGCAGTACCCTCCACTCCGGCAGAAGAGCTTCAAGAGACGGATGTTGGTGAGGAAGTGCCACAAACAGGTGATATGCAAATGGGAAATACTCCTGCGCAACCAACCTCGCAAGCAACAACCGACGATCCATCAACTCGCAGTGCGGAACCCCTGACTGACTTAACAACAGGGACCACGGGAACTATTGTCATTTCTTCAACCGTCTAAGACTTCTACTTATTTCAGCTCTTTTGCAACAAATTTGGTCTGTAATAACTTCCGGATTTCAGTGTTAGCTATATTCTATCACTTAACTTTGAATATGGGTGAGCAGAATTTGGCTTTATATATTTGCTACCTTTTTCTTCTCGTATACTTTGTTTCTGCATACACTACACATTCGCTGTGCTGCTAAGTAGCCGTAGTGACCAACAAATGATCCCTTTCCTACTTAACTCTGCACGCTAACTTTTTCAAGTTTCTCACTATTTTCAGGTCTTAGGCAACATAATTTGCTTTCTCGACCAAGGACAATTAGTGCCCTTAAAGTTTCTTATTCGTACGAATCTAGATGGCCTTGGAATTTCTCATTCCCTAAAGGCAATATAGATTCAGGATTTCTCACCCATTTCAAACCTGGGCCTTCTCCGGACTTCTCGTCCCCAAAAGATGGCTTTTGGTTTAGGAACCCATACTAGTATGGACCTTCTAGGCTTCTCGCCCAAATTCGAACTCAGCACCATGGGATTTTTATCCCCTAATGGTGGCATTCTCTGCCTTGCCGAGCTCGGGAACAATGAGCATAGGCCTTCTCAACCCATTCCGAGCATTCTCTGCTCGGGCTCATTGCCCCCCAATGAGGAAGTGAAACTTTTTCTCAAAATTTCTCTTGCTCATTGTAAAACAAAACATGTACATCATCATATCACACAAATGCATCTTTCAGGAATAACACTTTCTTCAGAAAAAGGAACACATCTTCATTGACTTAAGGTATCAGTTGACAGGTACATCAGTGATAATATTTTTTCAAATTCGAGACATTCCACGTACGGGGGATGGGATTTCCTTCGAAATCGGCTAACTTGTAGGCTCCTTGACCCGCTTTGCCCACAACTTTGTACGGACCCTCCCAGTTGGGTCCTAACTTGCCATCCGCTGGGTTTTTTGTAGTACCCAGGACTTTCCTTAGCACAAAATCACCAATACCAAACTGGCGGAGATGAACCCGCTTATTATAAAATCTGGTCAATTGGCTTTGGTAAGCTGCTAATTTGACCAATGCATGTTCTCTTTTCTCGTCAATAAGATCCAACTGAATTGATAATGCTTGGTCATTGCCCCCCTGCTCCACCAGTGAAGTACGGATGGTTGGAAGGCCAATCTCCAATGGTATCACTACCTCTGTCCCATAAGCTAGGGAGTAAGGTGTCTCTCCAGTTGCGCGGCGAGGGGTTGTGCGGTAAGCCCAAAGTACCAGTGGCAATTCCTCAACCCATGCACCCTTTGCTTTCTCTAACCTCTTCTTGATCCCGTCCAATATGGTCTTATTAGAAGCCTCCGCATGGCCATTGCATTGTGGATAACTGACAGATGCATAGTAGTTTTTAATTTTGTAGGAAGAACAAAATTTTTTGAAACGGTCTTGAAATTGCGTGCCATTATCTGAAACTATGGCGTAAGGAACTCCAAACCGCGTAATGATGTTCTTCCAAACAAATTTCTATGTGTTCTGCTCTGTGATCTTGGCCAGCGGCTCTGCTTCAATCCATTTGGTAAAGTAATCCGTTCCTGCTAGCAAGTATTTCACAGCCCCCCGCGCAGTCGGTAGCGGACCTACAATATCCAGACCCCACTGGGCAAAAGGCCATGGACTTGTAAGTGGCGCTAAATCTGCTGAAGGTGTGTGAATAATTGGTGAAAACTTTTGGCACTTGTCACACTGTCGCACGTAGACTTTAGCATCCTCTTGCATGTAGGGCCACCAATATCCCTGAGAGATGGCTCTGTGTGCCAAAGATCGTCCTCCCGCATGGCTACCGCACACCCCTTCATGAATTTCACAAAGGAACTGTTGAACCATTGTTGGGTGCACACAGCGCAATAAGGTCCGGTGAAAGATTTCCTGTACAAGTGTCCCTATGGGGAGATCCAGAAGCGGGATGACTTTACCTTGATCCTGTGAGCTTCCTTCTTGTCTTCAGGCAACTTGTCTTCCTTCAAATAGCTAAAAATGGGGTCCATCCAGCTAGGGCCCAATTCAATATCGTGAACTTCTTCAGTAGCTTCCACTTGAATGCTTGGCTTTGCTAAGGAATCCACATTAACAGTGCGGTGGAACTCTGCTGGGACTGAGAAGGCTAGGCACGCCAAGGCATCTGCATGGCTATTTTGCTTGGAGGTTATCTGGAAAATACGTATGGTTTTGAAGTCTTTCATTTTTTGCTTTACTGCGGCAGCATATTGAGCCATTCTGTCATCTTTTGTAGCATATTCTCCTGATAGCTGTTTTACCACCAGCTGGCTGTCGCAGTGGACCAAAACATGTTGGGCTCCACACTTGAGTACGCCAGAGAGTCCTGCTAGCATGGCTTCATACTCTGCTTCATTGTTTGAGGCCCTGAACGCCAGCCGTACTGACTGTTCCAAAATAACAGACTCTAAGGATATCATCACTACTCCAATACCTGACCATTTGTTGCAAGCTGACCCATCCACATAGATCTTCCACAACTCATCTACGGGTGGCTCATCCACTTGCAACTCTGGGGGTACTGGGACTTCCACTGTCGGGTCATGCCGCGCTCCTGTAGGGGCTGGCACTGCAGAGAATTCTGGTTTCCGCATCCAGCAAAGTTTTACTCACATAATACACACGCATATGCTTCCCCCTTCTTCTCTGACCAATACCGCGCTGCTTGCATGATCTGAGACGGCCAGGTATGCTGTCAGCTTTTCCCCAAGGGTTGGCGTAGAGATCAAAGGAGGCTCTGATAAGTATTTTTTCAACTCCTGGAAAGCATCTTCACAATCTGCCCCCCATGAGTAGGTTGCGCTCTTCCTCAACAACTGAAAGAATGGCCTGCATCTGTCAGAAGATCGGCTTATAAATCTGTTTAGCGCGGCAACCATCCCGGTCAGGCGCTGCACTTCCTTAGTCGTTCTCGGACTTTGGAGATTTTGCAACGCAACGATCTGACTGGGGTCCGCCTCAATGCCTCTCCTGGTGACAAGGTGTTCCAAAAATTTGCCCGAACAAACCCCAAATGCACATTTGGAAGCGTTGAGCTTCAAGCCGTACTGTCGCAGAATACAGAAAGTCCGCCTCAAATCTGATATGTGGGAGCTTGACTCCTTGGACTTTACCACCATGTCGTCGATATACACTTCCATAGTCTTTCCCAATAATTCTTTGAACATAATGGTGGCCAATCTCTGGTAGGTCGCTCCCGCATTCCTGAGACCGAACGGCATTACTCTGTAACAGTACAAACCTAAAAGAGTAATAAAAGCTGTCTTCTCCTGGTCTGGTTCGTACATGACGATTTGATGATACCCTCTGTAAGCATCCAGAAAACTCATCCTCGCGTACCCTACTGTGGAATCCACGAGCTGATCTATCTTGGGTATAGGAAAACTGTCTTTTGGGCACGCTTTGTTGAGGCTGGTGAAATCTACACAAACCCTCCATGATCCACTCTTCTTCTTCACCACCACCGTGTTAGATAACCATTCCAAATAATACACCTTCCTGACAGCTTTGGCCTCCAACAGGCGACCAACTTCCTCCATTACAGCCTCTGCATGGTGCGCGGCAGAGCGCCTTCTTCTCTGCATCACAGGTTTATGGGATGGGTCCACATTGAGGCGATGACATATCATGCTTGGATCAACCCCAGGCATCTCTGCCGGGGTCCAAGCGAACACATCCACATTTTCCTTCAGCGTTCGTTCATACTCATGGGCCTCTTCCCCTGGGAGCTCATCTCCAAAGAGGAAATACATGTCTTCATCCGTGTCATGGGCGGGAACTTTTCTCAAGCTCTCGACCACACGGGCACTGGGATCCATTCCCACATCCTCTAAAACCGGTAGATCAGGCACTTCAATGGACTTGACTTGCTCAAATTTTGGGCCGGCCTTGATGGAAGCCAGAAAGCAATTTCGGGATGATTTCTAATTCCCTCTAATGCTCTCTACTCCTTTGGGGCCTGGAAATTTGATCATTTGATGATAAGTGGAAGGGATAGCCCCATCCTGTGCATCCAGGTTCTACCCATTATTGCGTTGTAAGCTGATGGCACATCAATGACCAGGAATTCCACTTCCTTGGTAACATGGCCCGCCTTGACCGGTAGAACGATGGAGCCGAGGGGCCATACGGGCTCCGCACTGAAAGCGATCAAGGGAATCTTTACCTCCTTCAGATCCTCTTGAGAAAGACCCATCTTCAAGAAAGCTTGTAAGTACAGAATGTCTGTAGAACTGCCTTGGTCAATCAATATCCTTTCGGTGTCAAATCTGTTAATATTCAAAGTCACGACCAAGGCATCGTTGTGCGACACGTTTACCCCCTCCAGATCTTCATCTGAAAAGGTAATCTGTTCTGTATAACCATCAGTCTCCCTGGCTCTTTTCTGGCCGAGCTGCAATACGTGATGCTCGGATACCTGTTTTCTTCTCACTGCTCTGGACTCTTGAAGGGGCAGTTGCTCTCCACCTCCATGAATCATGCGTATCACGCCTGCTGGAGGTAGATCCTCATCTGAACAAGAGCCATCTCCCACCACCCTAACCTGCCTATTGTTCTGAGCGGCGGGTTGGGCCAGGTACTGCTTCAAGTGGCCAGCTTCCACCAATTCTTGAAAGAATTGCTTGAACATCCTGCAGTCTTCGATTTTGTGACCATATTCTCTATGGTAACTACACCTCAGACCTGTTGCTTCTAACTCTGCACGGTTTCCTCCCTGCTTGGCTGGCCACTTCCAAAACGACTCCTCCTGTAAAGGGAAGATCATCCGAAAGATAGGGATGTTGAACTCAGTTCGGATCGCTTTGAATGAGGTTGGGCCTGACCTACCCATCCTCAATGCGGGCAACCCGTTGAAATTAGCTTGCTGCGCGGCAGGTGCTGGTGCCGCACTGACCTCCTTCTCGGAGGACCGTGGTCGTGCTGACCTCTTCCTTTTCTTCTTCTTCTTCTCGGCAGGCTCTACAACGTTAGCGCGGTGAGCTCTATTAGTAGATCGACCTGCCTCCCTATTACCTTCTTCTTCCAGCTTGGCGTGTTGTTCAACTCTTTCCATGAGCTCGGGAAAGGAGTCGACCGGATTCAAGGTCAAGGACTCCCTTAGCTTCTCACCAAAGGAGAGCCCTAGCCTGAACATTACGTCTGCTTGCTTTTCTGTGCAGTCCTCCACATCATTGTATACTTCCACGTACCTGCCCGCATACTCACGCAAAGATTCATTTGACCATTTTCTCAACGAGGTCAAAGAATCGAAGTGCTTAGGAGCTGCGCGGCTGGTCATGAATCTTCCCACAAACAGCTCGGCGAGTTGCGCCCAGCTGGAAACAGAGTGCGCTGGCAATTTGTGATACCATGTGAGGGCCATGCGCCCCAAGCTGGACGCGAACATCCGACAATAAAGAAACTCATCTCCCTCGTAAAGGATGAGAGCTTGTTGAAAATCCTTCAGGTGGGCCACCGGGTCCACGTTCCCATCGTACTTTAGGAAGTTGGGTAAAGAGAATCCCCTGGGAATTCGATAATCAGAAATCTCATGTGATAAGGGTGTGGACGTAATTTGTTGAATCGCCCTCCTCGCGCTTTCCTGGGCTGTGGCCTTTCCCCTGAATTTTTCATCTATCCACCTCCTCAAATCTTCAACTTGAGGATTGACATCCTCCTGGTTTTGAGCAGCTCTAGCCTGGGCCCTATCGCGTAAGTGATCTCGCAAATCCGGTACTGAGTTTACTGATCGGGCTGGTCGAGGCTGGTTATTTCGGCGAGAGCCTCTGCTTCGTGTCCTACTTTGATGCTCACTGGGCTGTGGAGGGTCCCTAACCTCCCTCTCCCTTCTCAGAGGAGGGGGCGGAACCTGCAACCCGCTGTTTGCCCCATTGACTGGCCGGCGATGGTTCTCCACTCTCCCCTGCCTTTGAACATTAGGAGCCGTTCTCGGGCCTCCCCGTGTCCTGGGCCGGGTGTGGACGTTCTGCCTGCCAGGGATAGCCACCGGTCGATTTCTCTGGGAGACCTCTGCTTTCTGACGCTCCATCTTCTGAACCTGGAATTCCAAACGTCGTATTGTCTCCCCTTGAGCCCTGACCAAATCATCCAGGTCTTCGTTCCTAACGGACTTGGATTTTGACTGAGACTGGGAACCCAAAGTCTTGGAACGACTTGAACTTGCATCTTCCGTGTCGTAGTCATCCTGGATGTCCACACGATCCTCCTCCTCGTCGTGGGCAACATCAGTCGCCCTCACACCTTGTGCCCTGCTTGAACCTCCCCTCAAGTAAATACGAAAACGTGGGTGGCCCCTCGTCTTTCTGGGGGCTTGGGGTGGAATATGATCATTTTTTTGGGTCCCACGCCCATCCCCTACATTCCTTTCTGCCTCCGGTGTGCGATCGCCTTCATTTTCTTTAATAACTGCCATCTCTGTTTCGAACTCCTGAGCAAAGTCTTTTTCCACAGACGGCGCCAATTGTCGACGGTGAATTCTCACACTGTCGTTGAATGCTTCAGTAGACTGGACTTTTGACCTTCTCGCTTATGAATTCCTTGTGTTCAACCTGTAGTAAACTTGCTGCACCCAAAGAAAAATCGTTAGAAGACCCCCCGCCTCTGCGGCTTAGAAGGCCCTCCGATGATTAAGTTAGTCCCAAATGGAGCAACGAAATCCTTATCGAAAGAGAGGAAAAACACGAGAGAATCAGTTAGGTCGTACCTTTCACAGGTGAAGAAAACTCCCTTTTATATCTCTGCTCTCCTCCTTTATTGCGACCTTCCAACTCCCTGATTTCTCATCATGGAGGGGAGTGAATATGGACAGAAGACTCCTCGTCTTTAGCAACCGTTACATCTTTACAACTTCTTCATTTAATCACGCTGGAACATCCTCTCTGACAATATGAACACAACGTATGCATTTATGGTCACTGATTGACCAATTAATGCCCAAACGTATATCTGTCATGCATCCAAGACCCCGCGCTAAAGACTTTGCCGTACTGACAAACCCCGCGCTGATCATATAAGCTTTCACATCCGCGTAACCTCAGCCTGCACACTCTCACAACCGCAGTGCCCGGATAGCCTTCTCGGCCAAACCTTTACTGCGGCAAAGCAATTACGTTGTGTGCAGCTGATACGTCACCTCGGCAGTGGTCTTAGCCTTAAACTTTTCATCTATCTATCTAAACTAGATCATCCACAATCCGATAATCATGTCCCTGAACAGGTTCCTCTCCCTATTGGACACGTTATCAGCTAATCATAGATAATCTAATTGTGCAAGGTCAACTTTCTTAAGAGACCCAACCCGCAGATGTCCTAATCTCATTGAGATGACCTTATCCGCGGTGGCAATTAAGAAATCATGACACACTTATCAAACTGGGCAGTATTATCAAACTGGTCGCACTGAATTTCATCATTTACTGCTGATTCTGTGCTGCCACGTGTCATCTATATTTTACCCTACCACAGAAGGCATACAACCATTGAGAAGAGGGGACACACAAAAACTTGTGAGAAACAAGTCACACTCGAAGATTAGAGAAGGATCCCTATAATAGAAGACATACAACCATTGAGAAGAGGGGACACACAAAATACAGATAAGTGCACGTAGACTTGGCCAGTTGATTTCGATGAGGATTAAGTTATTTACTTGAGTCTTTAAAGTCATAGTAGCAGAAGATCATCTAACTCTTGTCTTTGATTGCAGACACTACTACAAAATGCATAAAGATGATAGTTACAAAATTAAAACCATATCGGTTTTTACTAAAATTGTCATAAAATATTTTGTATTAAACTTTTTATGTCAGTTTATCAAATAATTGATATGTTAATTCATTTTTATGTCAATTATATGAAAACTGACATAGTTATTGTACTACAAAATTGAAAACATGTCAGTTTATTAAAAATTATTATTAAAAATACTTCAATAACTGTCATAAAAAACTTATAATGAACTTTTTATATGAGTTACTCAAATCTATTATACATTTTACCTCTTTGTCCGAGTCATATTCTTAATTTGTCTCAGTCATACAATTCTATCCCAGTCATTAATCTATATACTCACCCATTTGTCCCAGTCACATTTTTATGTCCCAGTCAGCGTCTTAGTCACACTTTTTTGACACATCACACAACTCTTACAATTCTCTTCTGAATACATGGACCCGTATGTGGCCCCACGTGTGGGGCCTACATAGGCCTCAAAAAAACGTGCCAACGGCACGGGTCATCGCTCACACTTTTTTGACACGTCACACAACTCTTACAATTCTCTTCTGAATATACGGGCCCGTGTGTGGCACCACATGTGGGGCCCACACAGGTCTTAGAAAAACGTGCCAACGGCACGAGTCACCGCTAGTAAGTGATATGTTAACTATTTTTTTGTCAACTATATAAAAACTGACATAGTTATTGTTAAATCCCATCGCAAAAAACTGACATTTGTGACTGTTTATCATCCCGTGGGAAATACCTAGTCGCAAAAATTGACTTTTGTATCCACCAAATCTTGATTTTATGGATTAGAGGTCAATATGCAAGTATTGAAAACCTTGAATACTATTACACCAATATACTGAAAAGTTTAAGCAAAGACTGTAATTACTCTCTTCTCGAAACATTGGATTTCATTCTTCTCTAAAGTTCACAAACTAATCCCGCTCAAACCCATTTCCACGGAATCGATTCCGCCCAGATCCATTTTCGCCCAAATCGATTCCGCCAAATCTTGAAAACTCAAAATCATCCGCCAAACACAATCCGTGTAACCCTTAAATCGACTGCGAAATCGCATAAATTATCCGCAAAATCCCACAACTAGGGTCTCGTCTTTCTCAATCGATCAAGAGGCCACCAATCGGTGTTCCATATCTGAGCGGTTAATTTCTTTTCAATTTATGCTGATGCATACTAGATTCAATTTCACATCTTTTGTTTTTTCTTACTTCGTTGTCCATATCTCAGTGGGTAATTTGTTTACTTCGTTATACCTTCACCTTCTTTTTATGTTGTTGCTTCTGATATACACATTCTTGTGTTCTCCATGTTGTATAATTTTGTCCATGTTCACATTGCAAAGTAGATTTTTCACACCACATATTCGTTAAAATGTTTAGCATTTTTCTGATAGAAATGGGGCTCCCCCTGAATCACGTGAGAAGAAAAGGAACTCTACTGAACCATGTGAGAAAGTATTGCTTGGGCTTGGTGCATATTCCACATTCCTGTATTGATTAGGCTTGGTGCATAATCCACATTATACTTGGCACACCACACATTGGAAAGTAGATTTTGCACTCCACGTAACCGTTAAAATGTTGCTGATATTTTCCGATGATCTTTTTGTTTCTGTCTTTTGGTGTAGTGATTCATCTTTGGTCTAGTGTTGCTGCTGATTGGTGCTGTCAGATTGTGTTGAAGGGTATGTTTTGCTTTGGTCTCATCTGAGTTTTAAATTTTGTTGTGTTTTGTTTCCATTGGGGTTGGTCTCATCTAGGTTGTATTTAGCTGATACGTCTCTTCCCCATAGCGCTATGAATTCCTATATGTATAGTTTTTTTTTGTTTGCTTTCAACTGCTATATTACCTCAACACTATTTTGATTAAATGTATCTTTATTAATGCAGAAGGATGGAAGGATACCATCTCATACAGGATTCAAGTGGTCAGTTTTAGCTGACGTTGAATGTGTGGCGTGGGATTCACACACTGAGCACTCATTTGTGGTATGTTTATTGTCTTTCTCGAGCTACATTCTATTTCTTTCTCTCATGTACCACATGGGTGTGTGTATTGCAATGGAAGTCATATATTTTGTGTATTTTCTGGAAATATCACCATCTAAATGTATATAACCGAGGAAGTTGCAATTTTTTGGTTCTATAACACATTTGTTAAGTCTTTTGGTATTGGTTTACAATAAGCAAATCAATAGCATTACTTCATTCTACGTTCATTGCATATTGTCAAGTGAATTGAGAGGCAAAGCAAACTAAGCCAGGGAAGAGGACATGTTCAAACTAAGTGTGCATATCACATGTTTGATGGATTGTCCCAATGAAGCTCTTCTATTATAATGCATACAAACCTTGACCAAAATGAGAGAATGTGACTTCTCAGTTATCAACTTGCAAAATGAGAGAATGAAGACGGGATAATGCTTCTCATGTTGATACACATATCAATGATATACCACCTAGTTTTTCTGTAATATCCTAACTATCCGTGGAAACAGGGGCGGATTTAGGATTTCC
>NMUG010002771.1:0-15558 GCA_002855965.1 Monotropa hypopitys
TGGAAAAAGGTTGTTCATTGATTTGATATATTTTCATGCCTCCTTACCTTTATTGTTATATTTTTAGTGGCATGTGTTTATTTCTCTTAAATTTTCATGATTCTCTCTTTTTAGCATGCTTCTCTTTTATTTTAGTAAGTCATTTTTTTGTCTTGGGCAAATTTTAAGAGGGAGTTTTTCATGCATGCTTGCTTGTATTGTTCATGTCTATATTTTCTTGGGTTTGCATGAGATTAGTACATTTGTCCTCTGTTTGGTCCTATTTCAAATCTTAATTTTAGGCCATTCATTTAATATGCTTGTTTAGTGTAATTTGCATGTTATATACTTGCATGATTGCATGTGGATTTCTCTTGAGCTGCATTGTATAATATTGGATGTTTTGCATGATTAACATATGTTCATATGATCTTCTATTGTTAATTTTTTATGCTTGATTTTTGCAATTATCCATATTTATTTGAATCTCATGCTATCTATTATTTGCACATACTTATTCTTGGAGCTAAATCTTCACATGTGTCTTAAAAAGTCTCTTAAAGCTTCTCTGGGTCTTGTCCCTTTCTTTGTCATATCTTTGATTGACCATATGTTCGAGGCTTACCTTTGGATATTTTCTCTCTTTTGATTTGTACCTTATTAGCCGCCTAAGAATTAGTGCGTAGCTCCCTCTGGTTTGAAAAAATATAAAAGGTCATTCTACAATAATCTGGAACATAGCAAGTTACTTTTGAGCTATTCTAAAATAGTTACTTAAACATTTGCACTTGTTATCTATAGAATTTTCAAAGCAAGTTTCACTTGAGCTATTCTAAAATAGCTAATTAAAATATTTGCACTTGTTAATTTTCAAATCAAGTTACTCTTGAGTTATTCTAAAATAGCTAATTAAAACATTTGCTCTTGATTAGACCTTCGCCTTAGGGTAATTGCTACATAATTCTTTGCCAATGTGCTAAGTGTAAGTTACTAATTTGGTTTAATAATCAAAATGAGGTTTGTGCTTAAGTCTTTAGGTTTGAACTATTACTAGTTTAACTTTATTGGGTTGACTTAGATAAGTACACTTCGTTGGAATCGATTTAATTGAGTTTTGGCCTTGTTGGAGATACTTGCTCCTTGTGCACATGTTCACTTCTAAACACTTTCATAGTTTTGATCATGAGATTTCTTTTGAATATGGATATGAATAATTATCTTGTGAGAAAAATTAGCATTGTGTTGACCTATATGTACATTTTGTAAATTGAGGTTGAAATTCATAAAATTTCTTTATAATGTATGATTGCACTGATTTATTTTTCTCATGTTATCTTCGCTATTGCGCTTGCATGAATCATTCTATCATTTTGCATTTGCGTCTATGCATTAGTTGAGGGAGAGTCAATTTTTTAGTCCATCTTGTAAAGCAAAGGGAATTTCATTCTAGTTTCTCATTCTTGTCTAGAGTTACATTCTAGATCCATATTTTCACCATATCTTGTCCCTTTGTTTTTCCGCGTCAAAAAGTGGGAGAAATGAGAATATTGAAAAATAAATAGGGCTCAAATTTTAATAAATTAAATAACATGTGGAATTATTGGTGTAATGAAAATTACAATGTTTTTATTCCATTATTTTCTTCATTTGTTTTATTGGTTTTGTCCCGGAAAAGCCAAAGGGGGAGATTGTTAGTATTTTTAGTGATTGACTATTTTTCGGAATGAATATTCTAATTTGTTGAACTTGCGTCTTATTCGTAATAATTTATTTTAGTTATTTAATTCAATATATTATTAAATAATGCAACTGCTCGATTGAGTAGGCTATGAAGATCCTCGATTAACACGGTCCATTAAAACTCTTCCCTCTACCATTAACCTGTCTAGTAGGCTATGAAGATCCTCAATTGAGCTATGAACATTGACCACCCCTGCTGAAAGATCCACTATTCAACCCTCTTTATTGAGGTTGACTATCAGTACGAGCATTTTTGAATTACTTTATTTTGCAATCTGCTCTTTTGATGTCTCTATCTGCAATCTTTGACTTACTAATCATCTATTTGAAATTTTGCTCTTCAAATAATGCAACACACAGCTAAATATGGGAATACAATCCCATCTGAAACTTCTCACACATGGATCTCTCCAAAGTGATCATAAATGGCGTGAATCGAGATAGTGCCATGAACTTTACCACATACTCGTCCATAGTCAATGATCCATGCTCCAGCAAAAGAAATTCCCTCCTCTTTTTTGCCTTGATAGAACCAAGAGAAGTATTTCTCATTAAACGTCTCCTCAAAGTTAGCCCAACTCACCACTACATTTGCCCCAGTTGATACAATAGTCAATACCCTCTGTATGGATTCCCACCAATGGTGAGCTTTCTCTGAAAGCATAAAGGTATCAAGCCTTAATTTGTCGTCATCAACCACCTCCATAATCTCAAATATCTGCTTAATTCTTTTCATCCAATTTTCTGCATCCTCTTCCCATTTGGTTCTAGTGAAAATGGGTGGATCCATTGCCTTAAAATTTTTAAATGAGGTGGTATTAATGTCTATCACTGGTCTTTGCAATGGAGTTGGATGAACAGACAGCCTCTTGAAATATCTAGCTTGAGTCTCGGCCATCCTAATTACAGCTTCCTACAACTATCTCACAGGATTAACCGTAACTTGCTCTCTGCCCTAACTTCCTCTGCCCCAATCTGCTCCTCCTGCCTTTGCCAATGGAGGCCGATGAAACCTCATCCCTGACTTGTTGATCGTTATGCTCCATAACAACACTGATCATATAAAATAAAGGAATCATCACAACAATTATACATATATGGCAAACTCTAATGCCCTCTTCACTATACTCGATGACATCATATTGTTCGCTGTCCAACCGACTCAACAAGTCTGCAGAACCTTCTAAGACTCCATCTCTGATACCAAAACCCGTCACATCCCAATTTGAATAATTATAAAGAAAATTACCCAAGATAATAATGTGGCAACATCAAAAATACATAACCAAGTGACAACAACTCTAAATAAATAAACCCATAATCTACAAATGGAAACTCACCAACAAAAACTAATGAATGATACATGCTGATCTCCAGCAAACTGGGCAAACAAAGCCCTGGCCTAACCCACAAACTGAAATAAAAGGAGTACAACTAACTTTGATACACTAAAAGAGATAAACTCTCATACAAACTACTACTAAGCAACTGAAATGGCTAAAATAAAACCTCCACTATGCTACTGCAGCTACAACTAGACATATAGACAATGCTAAATACGATTACATAGAAAAGAAAGTATATAAAACACGTCAGGGATGATGGCTCGGTGAATACTATAGAGTAGTATAAGTAACAGAAGCAAAAAGAACTATGGATCAAGCTACCTTTCAAAAATCATGATACTTCTTTCAAAAATAATTTTAAAATAACTAAAACTCTTTTCATTTTCAAATCCATTTTCCAATTCTCTTTCAAAATTATTTTTCATCTTTTCCTTTTTCCATCTCAAAACCTGACATATGTGAATCATAAAAATCCATCGTATAAATAGCCATAGGATCGAATAAAGGATCTATCAAAACCAACACCATCTCATCTCAGAACCACAAAAGCCAAGGGTCACTGAATCCTCTGACTAAGAGTTATGACAGTACTGTAATCGTATGAAATATTTCGAATAAGTACACCAGTAATGAATCAAGGTCCGCTCGTCGATCTTCCCAGCGGTAGGGTAATACCCATTTAACCTTTGAGACCAGACTATAATAAATACATCGCCTAATTTAACCTTTGGGACCAAGCTGTAATAAATGCATCACCCAATTTAACCTTTGCGACTAGGCTATAATAAATATATCGCCCAATTTAATCTTTGGGACTAGGCTTTAAGACTATTACAATGTGAGCACAAAAATTCTTTTCCTATATATCATTTCAAAATCCTCTTTTTCTTTCCTTTTTATAAAAAAACAACATAACTCATTTTTCTCAAAATTCACATCCTGTTTTTCCAAAATCCACAACTCGTTTTAATCATAAAATCACATTTCTCTTTCCTTCCAAAATATGCAAGATCCATAGAATTTTTCCATTTCCAAAACTCTTTAAAAAGATTCCACAATTTTGATAAATAACACAAATAACTATCAACTCGAACTTATAAGCTCCTAATTACTCACCTGAGCCAAGAAATATGAAGTAGAAAATCTGCTTATCTTTCTGCAGAGCCGACGAAAAAGCAAGTCTCTCCGAACCTATCAATAGCCATATATAAGCTATAAGAATGTCAATCTAGCCAAAATCGCTATCGACTATCTATGAACGCTAACCATGCATGCTAACCATGAATACTAACCATGCATACATGTCATTAATTCCTTTAAATTTCTCTTATAATTTTCTTTATAACCATGTTTAATTTCTTAATTAATAATAATTTTCTATTTCTATAATTCAATTCCAACTTCCTCATAAATATATTCCCATGAATTTACTTAATCATTCCTTAAAACTTTTAATAATTCTAATATTTAATTTTTACACAAAAACTCTTAATAATAAATATTTTCTTCTAAGTAGTTTAATATTAATTTTTATTGACAATACAATTATTTCCTTAATTTAATGCTTTTTTATTCTTTAAAAATTTTCTTCCCCAAATACTGGTTACCGAGAACCCCGTACAATGGGTTACCGAGAACCAAAATTGAAATTTACAATTTTTGAACAAGTTACCGATAACCCCGCCCAACTGGGTTATTTGTAACCAAGCCATTATTATAGAATTAAATCAGGTTACTAATAACCCTGACCAACTGGGTTACCGATAATCAAACTAGAAATTTAAACTTGGTTTACGATAAAAGCTTTCGATTATCAATAACCCAACCACAGGTTACGAATAACTCGACCTGTTGAACTAGTTCCAAATGACTGTAAATCGATGATTTGATGCGATTTTCTATGATATTTTGATATAACAACGATCCTATACTACTATAAAAAATAAGTAAGAATGGTTGCAAAATTTACCTTTAATGATGATGAATTCCTCTTTGAAATCAAAATTGGGTTTCTTCTTCCTCTTCTTTCCCTCTTCTTCGATTCCTTCTAAAAAAATTTAACTCTCTCTCTCTCTCTCTCTCACACACACACACACACACACACACACGATTTCTCTCAGAAGTGAAATGATGATACATAATTCTTACTTAAATCAAATCAAATCGTTAGTTCCTAGGAGTTCTAAGGTTTGCTGTCAATATACATGCATGCATATAGAGACAACTCACACACATACTCATGACACTCACAACACACACATTCCACTCCTCTCTCTCATCCACGTTTCAAATTGCATGATTTTAATATTAATTACACTTATTCCTCACTAACTTTTAATCCTTTCAATTAGATTCTCGAATTTTAATAAGTTACACAATTAACCCTTCTTCCTATATTTATTTTTATTTGAGATTTTTAAACTAACCCTTTATTTTATTTTGGTTAATAAAAATTTAAACCTTTCTAATTTATGTTAAATTTCAATTAATTACTTATTAATTATAATTCATGAAAATATATGAGATGAATATGTAGGTCTCACACAAAGCGCTAGAAAGAAAGGTAAGAAAGAGAAACTTATCTTCCACCTAGAACATAATGCTCTTTGTAAAATAATGAATGCTTTTGAGTTTTTTAAGAATAGATCCATATATATCACTTGTGTTTATAGATTTGAATATGCCGTTATTGATTCTTTAATTTCCACTTAATGTTTTTGTGGTAGGGTAA
The DNA here is from genome assembly GCA_002855965.1 of Monotropa hypopitys. Lineage (NCBI taxonomy): Eukaryota > Viridiplantae > Streptophyta > Magnoliopsida > Ericales > Ericaceae > Monotropa > Monotropa hypopitys. The sequence continues at coordinate 5,797 of NMUG010002771.1, forward strand.
ATCTGGATTAGCCACGTGGCGCGTGGATTCGGATTCCCTATGTTGCAATCAAGCCAATTAAGTGAAATTAGCCACGTGGCACTGCGGTAAGTGTACTGCAGCACGGTAGTATGAAAGCGCGGTAGTATGGCAGCGCAGTAGTATGGCAACGCGGTAGTATGACATAGCGGTAGTATGACAGCGCGGTCTATATGGTAGCACGGTGTGCATCTTGGATTCCTTAAGGTCTGGCCAACTGTAGATCCATAGAGAGTCTGGGTGCTAGGATAAGGTTTGACCAGCAACGATTAAACATCCTAGTGGCACATTATCTCTATTAAGGGACATACAGAGATGGATCCTGAAGGGATGAGCCAATATGCATTCCTAGAATCAGACGTGGGCTAGTATGTATGAGATAATGCTTATCCAGAGCCCCATGGCCATGCAGTTCCTTGGATCAGGTTGAGCCCGATTGGCAGGACATCTTGGGAGTGCGGCATGGAGGTTTGGGCGGTGTGGATGGCATCTCAACATATAACGAACCAGAAGCAAGTATGGTACCTCAGCTGTGGATAAGGCTTGGCCTAGTGCGACAGCATTTGCAGTGCGGGATGACGTTCAGCTCGGCATAGCATGGGCGGTGTGTATTGGTAATGGTTAATGAGTAAGATATTAATCATTACACACACCAACTGCTATGAGGCCGTGAATGTAAATATGTGCGTATGAACAGAAGTCAGAACGGCTAAAGACGAAGGGTCTGGAGGATTAATTGGGCAGAAGGTGAAAGGACAATGGTCTTGATTTATCCCCTCTTCTTAACTAAGGAGTTACGAAGAGGGAACGGCGCATTGATGATATGGACCAACGAGTATAAAAGGAGATGAATGCTTCATTTACAAGGACTGGAATCTCTGGTAACGAAACTCTGCCTAAATTACTACTAAGTACTTTGTCTTCAATTCTTTCGATCAGGATTAAGTTCTTCTCTTACTGGGACTAACTTGATCATCGGATCTAACCTTTGTGGTTGCAGAACAAGAGTGCAAGGTGAGAATATACAAAGAAGCAGTGTTACCAGAGTAGCAGATCCATTAAAGTCAAAGTCAAAACAGTTCTCTTGCAAGGGTAAGAATTATCCTCGCACAATTGGCGCCGTCTGTGGGAAAAGACATTTGAAAAAGTTATCAGCACCAGTTGTAGAAAGGATGACAGCAGGACGAAACAACGAGTTGGAAGAACAGCAAATGGGTACTGGGGCTAACAGAGGTGTCGCGAATACTCCTCTGGTTCCCCCAGCACCAAGGAAGCCCAGGAGTCCCTATCATTTCCATAGGGTAAGTAGAGGAGGACCAAGCCAGCGTGCTAGCAGGGGGAAGGAAGTTGAAGTCCCTGACGCTAGGCGTCTGGCTGAAGAGGAAGAGTATGTCGCTATGGAGGGTGACGATTCTTATTCTGATGAGGAAGATAGCAGGACCCGATCCCTGGATTCTCAGTCAAGATCCAGGACAGTTCATGATAAAGATCTGATGGATATTGTGAAAGCTCAAGCCCAGACCATTAGACGTCTGGAAGAAGAGATGAACCGTCTGGCTCAACAGCAAAATCCAGCGGTGGCAAACCAAGCACCATCAGTGGTAGAGGTAACATACAACCAGGGAAGGCGGACAGTCAACACCAACCCTAGGGCTGTTGGGGGCCAGGGAATGGAACCCAATGACCAGGGACGGGCTCGGGGTGTGAACAGGGGAGGAAGGAATCCACCACCACCTCAGAGATGGAGGCGTGTGGTTAGGGGATCCCAACAAACCGGTGAGCACTTGAGTCGTACGAGAAGCCATGTTAACGAGGCTACCCCAGCAAGATCGACATCATATGTTACCGATCTCAAGGAGCAGATAATGCGACGTCGGGGTCCGGCGCAGGTACAACAGATTCAGGGGATCAGGCTGGGGGCAGGCCAACACCCCCGGAGGACGTAGTTGATTTAAGGAAGTACATTGATGAGCATATCCGGGGCAAGGGAACTGCCCAAGATACCGCAAAGCATGCTGTGCAGCAGATCACGTCGTCACCTCTCTCCCGGGAAATTTCTCAGTACAGGATTCTAAGGGGATTCACCCTTCCAAACTTTCCCAAGTATGATGAGAAGGTGGACCCCATTGCGCATCTGAAGGATTTTCAGCAGACCCTCATCCTCCATGAGGGTGATGACCTTTTATATTGCAGGATGTTTGCTTCCAGCTTGGGGCGCACAACATTGACTTGGTATCATAAACTCCCATCCCAGTCCATTTCTTCATGGGAGCAATTAGAGGAATTGTGGAAGCTCTTTGTGGATGGATCTGCCTGTAACAAAGGATCAGGTGTGGGGGTCGTTTTGATATCTCCTGAGGAGCTTGTCTTGGAGCAATCCATTCGGTTGGGCTTCAAGGCCTCGAATAATGAAGTGGAATATGAAGCTTTGCTTGCCGGGCTAAGCAGTGCTCGGCAGTGCGGGGCAAAGCATCTGATAGTGCATTGCGACAACCAGTTCATTGTAAATCAATTATCTGGAGAATATGAAGCTAGGGATGACAGAATGGCCCTATACATGATAAAAGCCAAAAAAAGGTTTCAGGACTTCGAGCAAGTTCAGATTGTTCAGATAACTTCAAAGCAGAACAGCCATGCAGATGCCTTGGCATGTCTGGCTTCTTCAGTCTCATCAGAGCTTCGCCGCACTGTCAGTGTAGACACCATTATCCAGTCCAGCATCTAGGTTCAGGAGAAAGAAGAAGTTCAAGAGTTGGATATGGGTCCGTCTTGGATGGATCCCATTACAGCCTATCTCAAGCATAACCAGTTGCCAGATGACAGGCGAGAGGCTCATAAAGTCAGAATTAAAGCATCCAGGTTTTGGCTATCTCCAGATGACATTTTGTACAGGAAATCCTTCATATGGCCTTACCTCCGGTGTGTGCACCCATCTCTCGTTCAGCAATTTTTGTTCGAAATTCATGAAGGGGTGTGCGGCAGCCATACGAGGGGAAGTTCAATAGCCCATAAAGCCATCTCATAGGGCTATTGGTGGCCTTACATGCAAGAGGATGCTAAGGTGTATGTCCGGAATTGCGAGAAGTGTCAGAAGTTCTCCCCAATGATCCATACGACTTCAATGGATTTGGCGCCACTCACGAGCCCATGGCCTTTCGCTCAGTGGGGTCTGGACATCGTGGGCCCTCTACCAACAGCGCGGGGAGCTAAGAAGTATCTTCTGGTGGGTACGGACTATTTTACAAAGTGGATAGAGGCAGAACCGTTGGCAAAAATCACAGAGCACAATACTGAACAATTTGTATGGAAGAATATCATAACTCATTTTGGAATACCGTATGCTATTGTATTAGACAACGACACTCAATTTCAAGACAGGTTTAAAAAATTCTGTTCGACATACAAAATCAAGAATTTCTATGCTTCCGTGAGCTACCCGCAGAGTAATGGTCAGGCCGAGGCCTCCAACAAGACCATCCTGGATGGAATCAAGAAAAGGTTGAAAAAAGCCAAAGGAGGATGGATTGATGAGTTGCCGTTGGTCCTATGGGCTTACCGCACTACGCCAGTTGAGATACAGGTGAAACCCTTTATTCCCTTGCTTACGGTTCAGAGGCAGTTATCCCCTTAGAAATTGGGATTCCTACTATCAGAACTCAACTGGTAGAACAAGGGGGCAATGACTAGGCTACTGCAGTGCAGCTGGATTTGGCAGAAGAAAGGCGAGAAAGGTCTCTAATCAAACTAGCTTCCTGTCAAAGCCAGTTAGCTAAATTTCACAATCGCAGGGTCAATCCCAGGGAGTTCAAAGTTGGAGATCTGGTTTGTGGAAAGTGTTGGGTAATACAAAAGATCCAGCAGATGGAAAGTTAGGGCCAAATTGGGAAGGGCCGTACAAAATTGTCGGCATAGCTGGGCGGGGGGCTTATAAGTTACAGGACCTTGATGGTGTTTCCATTCCCCGCACATGGAATGTTTCAAATTTGAAAAAGTTTTACCAGTGATTGAATGATCCGTTGTTGTACTTGAAAAGATTCCCTAATGAATGAAGTTGTGATCAGTTGTTATGCCCAAATGTTGCAGTCATATTTTTGTTCGAGATCTAGTGTTGAATGAGAAAGTCAAGTCTTCATCAACCTTCACTTCCTCATTAGGGGGCAATGGTCCCAGGCAGGGAATGCTTGGAATGGGATGAGAAGGCCCAAGATCATTGTTCCCGAGCTAAGGACCTTGATGTAACATTCCAAGGACCTGAACTCAAATTTTTCATGGGTTCTTTATTGATCCCGAACCAGAAGCCTTAAAAAGGGATGGGAAATCTCAAGAGGGTCAAGGTTCAAAACTGGTGGATGGTTCCAAGCAGGGACGAGAAATCCCAAGAGTCTAGTTCAAAAATATGTCATAAGGTTCCTTAGGGATCCTGGACCGAAAGCTTTAAAAAGAGACTGTTGTCCCAAGAGAGCCAAGGTTTAAAACAGGAAGGAAATCCTACAAGGGTCAATTTGATCCTCAATCCTGTAATGTTTTTAAAAGGACATGTCAAAAACAACCCAGGATTGAAATGAGTGAGAAACGCAAGGAAATTTGAGATTGCGGATTTCCTTGGACAATGAAGCAATCGTTTTTGTCTAAGGCCTATAAAAGGAGAATTGCCCAAAAGCTCGTATTGTTAGTGTACGTGGGCACCACGGCACATGGGATTACCCAAAATCCCGCGCTCCCAGTGACTCCCAACAACGCGGCACATGGGACTTAGCAGCTATGTTAAAAGTAAAAGAGAAAAAGCACAAGCATGTAAACAGTTCAATTGTCAGAAGCAAAGCAGAATCACGATTGACATTAGCAAAGACCTAAAAGTGTTCAGAATTACACACCATCATCATCCATCATTCAAAGGGCAAAGATATTGACAAACTCGTTGTCAATATAAGTAGTTCGGAGCTTAAAACATTACAGACCAAATGAAAAGAAAGTTAAGTTATTTCACTGGTGCCCAGCACCTTAGTTGTTTGTATCTCATTTAAAGGCCCTGTGGTAGCAGCCAGTGGTGGATCAGAAGTGGTTGGAACAGCTTCACTAACTATGGTGATAGCACCAGAGCCAACCGAAAGGATAGTGAGATCTGTGATCTTAGAGGTCACGACATCAGTTGAGGAGGGAATGACGATACTTGGTACCTCAGTATGGCTAGATAGAACTTCAGACAAGGAGGCTGCAACACTGATGGATATCTCTTGGGTAAGCGATAGTGCGGATTCTGTTTCTCCAGTTGCTGTTGGATCTTGTCCCAATTGCAGAAATACTGAGGGTACAGGGGTCAGTGAGCGAAGAGTAGAATCAGGAGGTACTCCCATGAAGTCTAAAGTTTCTCCCCAATATCTTGTAAAGATAGAGTACTCCAATCCGGGGAGTGACTCAGTAAACTCCTTCATGTACTCTTCTCCTATCTCGTGACTCCCAGTTGCATGCCCAGATGCATATCCTTCTTCTCTTGCCTTCTTGAGTTCTCGAGGATGAAGTTCCTTTAGAGCTGCTATATCTTTTCTTGCCTTCTCAAGTTCGATAGAACGGTTTCTGAATTTAGCATGCATGGCCTCCACTTCCTTTTGGTGGGCGTTCAATCTTAATCTCAAGTCTTCTCTGGCATCTTCTTTTGTTTTTTCCAAAAGATTCTGCTGGGTTTTCAGCTTAGCCTCACCTTCAAGCTGAACTTGGGCAACTTTGGCTTCTAGGGTAAGAACTTTGCCTCCCAGCTTGCTGCATTGCTCTGTGAGAGATTTGATGGTGTCATTTTTTCTCTTGATGGTTTCGAGTCGTTTGCTGCTGATATTTTGCTCTCTGTCAAGTGTACATCCCATCTCGGCAAGTCTGGTGGTCAGAATGGTGGCACATTGAATGGCCTAGAAGAAGACAGACATAAGAAGGTTATAAGTGAGTGTGAAGAATGATAAAAGAATATTCAGAGATGGTTACCTTGAAAGAACCAAAGCAAGCAGATGCGTATAAGTCAATGGAAACCCGTTTCTCCTCAATGTCCATGTCTTTGGGAAGCAGGGCTGCTCTGGCCAATCCTATGGCTATAAAATGATCAGCAATAGTGTTAGTTGCTTGGATGGGGGTATCTTCTCCTTTCATCAGAGCAGGGACCCATGGATTGGTTTGCTCAAAATCCGTCCTTGGGCGGCGAGACCTATATATTCTAAGCCTTTTGGTAGGAGCAGGTAGGTCAACATTGGCGCCAGTTTCAGAAGGTTCTTCAGAGCGTTCAGGAGAAGAATGGCCAACAGGAACTAATACAAAGAAGTTGGTTCTGTGAAAGCTGGAATTGGGGCATTGAGTTGGGTAAAAGGGGGTAGATCGGATTGTGATTTTGGAAGGGTTTTTCCCCCAATGGTAGGATGGATGCTGGTATCGGAGGCAACTGCGGCAACTATGGCAGCATTTGGCAGTGCGGCATGGGCAGCAACTGCAGCCGTTCGTAGACCTGGAGGGGATCGGATCCTCCCACTGTCCAGTTTCTAGCCAGGTTGAATCGGGTCATGTTCTCTTCTTCTGTTCCTTGGTTGAACTGAGTTTCAGTTTGGGGAGCAGCACAGCTGGAGGTACCCGTCTCAATCATTATCGCTTTGCCCTTGTCGAGAGAAGACCCTGGTGTTTTCACTAAAGTTCCTGGAGGTTGTGATGGTCGGTCAGTATCTAGGGCTGGGTTGATTGACAAATCAGGCTGTGCGGCACCGCGGTATCCACGGTAGTGAGGAACGTAGTCCAAAAGCTTGTAAACTTCCCGGTTAAGAGGGATGCCGCGGGAATCTTTGAAGTTCAAGGCCCAGTGGACCTCGTCAGCCTTGTATTCTTTGAGGTGGAGTGATTTATGATTGATTTTCTTGGTTGCTGCAGATCATCAGAAATTGAAAGTTAGTCCAAGGAAACTGCAAGATTATAAGAAATTAAGAATGAGGAATAGGAACTGGCAGGGGGATCCCTCCTTTCTTGGAAGAGAGCATTTCTGTTCTTCTCCAGGAGCATACTCCCAATTGCCAGTGATAATAAGGAGGTCATCGTCATTCCCCTTCTCGGTATTAGGAATATTGTCAACGAGACTCCCCCTGTCATTTCGGCATTTGAAATAACAGACCCCTTGCTGGGTACTGTTGATTGTGTAGTGGTAAAGAATTTCACGGATGGTCATTTTTGACCCGGTTATTCGGTTTAGGGCAACAACCCCCATTATGATGCGCACCATGTTGGTGGACATCTGTCTGGGAGTGAGCCCTGTGAAACTGCAGAACTCGCAAAAAATTGGCTCGGGGGGAAATCTAATCCCTGTCTCAAAGACATCGATTAAAGGAAGAATCAAGGTATTGGCATCTTCGTTCTCGAATTTGTAGTTAGGAGAGGCTAACTCAATGGCTACATCATCCGGAATGTCAAATTGATCCCGGAAGTGAGCCATCTTTGTGGGGTTATTTACCTTGTGTTTGAAGATGCCCATGTTTGCAGAAGTGTAAGTGAAGGAAGAAGAGAGAAAAGGATATCGAGAGAGGGATACTTACAGGAGTTTGGAGGCTGGAGTATTGAAGAACTTGAAATTGGAGAAGAAATTGGTATTTAAAGGGGATAAATGTTGACAGAAGGAATGTTTATGTCAGACCAAGGATTTTTGGCGTGACGGTTGTTGGGGTTTGAGGGAATCGAGAGACCTACTTCGAGTGGCGTGCAATCAGCATTAATAACTGTGCCTGAGTCCCACAGTATTTATGAAGTAATGATGATTGTTGGCTATGGGTAAATGACGGTTGTTAAGCGATGTTTAATGATGCGACGACGTTTTGGCAGCTCGGGAACCTTTGACTTCTCCGGCAGCACGGCTGAAGCAGTCAATGTTAGGGAGCAATTGTGGTAAGGTAAATCTGGATTAGCCACGTGGCGCGTGGATTTGGATTCCCTATGTTGCAATCAAACCAGTTAAGTGAAATTAGCCACGCGGCACTGCGGTAAGTGTACTGCAGCGTGGTAGTATGGCATGGCAGTAGTATGGCAGTAGTATGGCAGCGCGGTCTATATGGCATCACGGTGTGCATCTTGGATTCCTTAAGGTATGGCCAACTGTAGGTCCATAGAGAGTCTGGGTGCTAGGATAAGATTTGACCAGCAACGGTTAAATATTCTAGTGGCACATTATCTCTATTAAGAGACATACAGAGGTGGATCCTGAAGGGATGAGCCAATATGCGTTCCTAGAATCAGACGTGGGCTAGTATGTATGAGATAAGGCTTATCCAGAGCCCCATGGCCATGCAGTTCCTTGAATCAGGTTGAGCCCGATTGGCATGACATCTTGGGAGTGCGACATGGAGGTTTGGGCGGTGTGGATGGCATCTCGACATATAACGAACCAGAAGCAAGTATGGTACCTCGGCTGTGGATAAGGCTTGGCCTAGTGCGGCATCATTCACAGTGCGGGATGACGTTCAGCTCGGAATAGCATGTGCGGTGTGTATTGGTAATGGTTAACGAGTAAGATATTAATCATTACACACATCAACTGCTATGAGGCCGTGAATGTGAATATGTGCGTATGAACAGAAGTCAGAACGGCTGAAGATGAAGGGTCTGGAGAATTAATTGGGCAGAAGGTGAAAGAACAATGGTCTTGATTCATCCACTCTTCTTAACTGAGGAATTATGAAGAGGGAACGACACATTGATGATATGGACCAGCGAGTATAAAAGGAGGTGAATACTTTATTTACAAGGACTGGAATCTCTGGTAACGAAACTCTGCTTAAATTACTACTCAGTACTTTGTCTTCAATTCTTTCGACCAGGATTAAGTTTTTCTCTTACTGTGACTAACTTGATCATCAGAGGGCTTTCAAGTCACTTGGCTAGGGGGTCATCTAACCTTTGTGGTTGCAGAACAAGAGTGCAAGGTAAGAATATACAAAGAAGCAGTGTTACCAGAGTAGCAGATCCATTAAAGTCAAAGTCATAACAGTTCTCTTAAAAGGGTAAGAATTATTCTCGCACAGTTTTATTCTGTGAGACTATGAGAGTTCAAGACCTTGTCTTATTTGTAGGTTTTTAATTTTCATAACACCATAAAAATAATTTAGATTCTTTCGTGTGCCTCGCTCCTAAACAATACATATTTGTTCATACAAGCAGTGTGATTTGGAGAGATTTTGTTTGCGCCCGATAACTAAGAAATGGGTTTGTGCTTGACTGAACTCGAATCCTGGCAGAGGTAACGTGGTAAACTAGTCAAGATAGCAAATTTTTGCTTGACTATTGGGATTCTGAAGGATACTTCATTCCAAATGACCTAGATCCAGAAAAACGAAGCTTTCATAAAATGCTTGGCTCCGATAATGCAATTCTGGGAGGAGTCGCTAGATGGGCATTGGATCCATTCGACAACAGATTGAGCGGTGCGAAAGCCGTTGCGCATTAGCCAAGTGGGATTATTGTAAGATTTTTTACAGAGGGGAGATAGCTTTGAGTTAGTACACGGAACATCGAGCTCATGAGTTCAAATATTTCTTATAATTTTGAAATTTTTTAAATAAAACTAATTGCGCGAGAGACAATTACCGAAACTGGACAAAAAGTGAAAAATTGTGATCAGACGTCTCATTTTTTTTACAAAGGTAAAAAAATCATTATTTTTATTGTTTTTGTCATCGACTTATCTGGACTTTCTTCGATTCTAATACATATTTTTATTTTTTTGATTAATATCAA
>NMUG010002772.1:0-15557 GCA_002855965.1 Monotropa hypopitys
GAAGTTTTCTAATATATATTATACACAAATATATGTAATATATATATACTACTCATATATTATATAGATATATATGTATTATATACATATTAGGAGAAAGAGAGACAGAATCGAGTGAGGGAGAAGTGAAATACAGAGAGAGAGAGAGAGAGAGATCAACCGAGAGGAAGAAGAGCGAGAGAGATCGATTGATTAGGGGAGTTCGGCTGTTGAGGGTTGAGTTTCAGAGGGTCGAAAGAGAGATGTACGTATGCAAATGGAAAAGAGAGAGAGAGAGAGAGAGAGAGAGAGAGACTAAGTGTTTTCCTTAAAATGAAAGAGGTGCGCGCCTCGGCTGTGCCTCTGCATCTCAGGTGCGCCTCTTATACGTGGTGGTGCCTCGCACCCCACGAGACCACAACCCCGCGCCTGGTTGGGCCTCGCGTCTAGGCGCGCCGAGACGCGTGCCTTTTACAACACGGAATCTAACTCGAGAGCTTTAAATCATTTTTCCCTAGAATTCCTTAATGATTTTATCTTCTCTCGAAGCTTCCTTTTAGTGTCACCCTTAGATGTCGTGAATACCTCGCCAAAGGTTACTCCATAGACCAACAAAATCATCATTCAAATGGATCTTTGGAGGCTCTCGAAAACACGTAGACCAGTGAAGAACCATTGGACCATTCTTGGGGGATTGTTTTTGCTCATCACAAATCAAGACTTCTTTAGAACTGATTTCCTTATCTTTATTCGCTACAACTATCACATACTCTTCCTTTGGCACTTCCACCCCATTAGTAATACACATCCGTCACTTTGGGAGAAACTCCATCAACACTAAGAGAAACACAAGAAGAGTCTTCTAACTCAATGTTCTCTCCTCTCTTAGGATCGCAAGAAGCAAGCACATTAAAGTAAGAAGAGAAGACATGTCATCATCCAAAATGATCACTTCTTTTCCCTTCTTGTTTTTCACCTCATGTCACTTCTTTTTGTTATCATCTCTAGTTGTCATTACCCGTAATTCTTGATGCAAAGAGAAACTAGATACCTTGGGCAAATGATTATGCCTATAGTCGTTGGAACTCCGCATCTTCACGGAGAATTCAATTTCATCAGGTCCATGTCGGAGACAACAAGGCAGTCGTTACACCATTTGTGCAGGTCACTACTTATGCGACAAGGAATTTCGCTACCTTAGGATAGTTGGAGTTACTGCCACCGTTTACTGACCTTGGGATTGTCAGAACACGCGGTACTAAAGTGCCCAAAGATCATGCATTCACTGCATTTCTATGGCATCCAAGGCACTTCCACACTAACATCATAAGAAGTCCCATAACCTAGATTGACCTTGAAGGATTTAAGCACAACCTTATCTGCTTGAATTTCAATGCATATCCGAGAAAGTAAGTCTACTCTTAGATTGAGTATAAATATAAAAATACAAAGAGGTACCAATCACACTAGCCATGTAGCTTAACCCTTCATCGATCCATAGTTCAAGAGGAACATTACACAATTTAACCCAAATTGGGACCTTAGAAAATTATCCCTTAGACAATTGCAAGTCGGGCTTCCATTTTTTAACAACTATCAATCGGTTGGCACAAAAGTGGGGTCCCTTCCAAAACTACCCGAAGCGCCTCTCATTCCTCATTTTAAACACAAAAAAACCTTTACCTCCAATATTAAAGATACTAACCCAAGAATTTGCACGACATTTGGTGGAAGAGGGTATTACCTTTTCCGGTTCGCACTCACCATCCACCTTAGAAACACCATCATTATCCTTCTTTGATTGCTTCCTTTCTCCCGTCGTCGTCTCAAGGGAAGATACAAAGGTTGCTACTTGGCCTCCGTTCGTTTCAGCCTCAATATTGGTCATGCATAATGTCAACTATCACTCTATTAGAAGTGTTCCAAACATTTCTCCTTTTGCTCCTTTGAAGCTCCTTCGACGATATGTGTCATCATCGGAGGGTTTATGGCACCTTCACAATCCCCTTCATCATTAGACATGGTTCCATCCGAAAACCCGTCTCCAATAGCTATATGTTCGTGAAATTCAAGTAAAGTTATCTTATTTTTTTATTTAGCCAAAGATTTGCCCATGATTAGTATTCAAATTGGACTCCAATTGCATGAACAAAACATAACAGAGAGATAAATTTTGTCAAACAGCTGGTGGGCGCACCTTTACAAAGCTCCCCACTGTGCTTCCTATTCTCTCTGTTTGCACCGCTAATCAATACAGAGTAGATGTTCACCTAAGATACCTGTTTGAACCATCAGAATCTTAATCCTGGGGGAAATGCTTTCTTCAAAAAGAATCTCAATAACACCGTTAATTTGAGAAGGCTTTAAAACTATTGATAAGCCTCGAGTGAAAGAAGTGGGGAGAGAGAGAAGTGGATTTGGAGTTACTATTGATAAGCCTCAAGTGAAAGAAGTGGGGAGAGAGAAAAGTGGATTTGGAGTTCTCTCTTGTGGTGGATAGGAGAGTGAAAAAAAATATTTTGCTCTATCTTTTGTACAAACAAAAATTTCAGTCCAATCTACACTCTTAGCACACTCTTTTCTCTCCTTCCTTTCTGGATACCCATTTACTTTACTTTTCACACTGGATAATTTTGTTTCTATGGCCTCCATTTTTCATGGAGATTTTGCGATACTTGTATTCTTTATGGTACCTTTCCTATGTTATTTAACTTAAGCTAGTTCACCATGTTTTATAAAGTTATACTCATAGCACACCAAATATTCCATATGGCATTGGCTACACCTGAGTCGTAATTCAGAAACCCCCATTAGCGAGATCTAAGCCCATCAACTGAAAATGTAAAAGTTGTCATGGACTAGGTCTCGGCTTTGGAAAAGAGACATACAGAAGTTGGATAAATTGAAGAGTGGTGAGTAGAGGCAGTTTTGTTCGTTTTTGTTAGTTAGTTTAGGTACTTTACAGCAAGATCTTAAGATAACATCAAGATGTCTCTACCTAAAACCAGGTTACACCTAGTTATAAACAAATGCCCGGGTTGCAAATAAGCTTTAATTTTCTGTTTTCGGGGCATGATTCTTCACAACCGTCAGCATTATTCAATTCGCAATGTTATGGTGTTGTTACCCCAGCTGATACTAGGAGTCATTCAAACTTAAGCTCTACAGTTGCTGACATTGCGGGAAGAAGAATAAATGATTTGTACGCAACAACCTGGCCTCAACTGTTAATATTCGTCTCCAAGTTTATGCCTTAACATTTATTTTTAAAAAATCCCTTCTGTAACAGTAATAAACGCATGCTTTTACGTTTTTTACTGCATTTAACAAGATTTTCTACACTAGTTACAAAAAATCTTTCACATTGTGCCTCAGTCATTAACAAAACCTCAATAATAATCTGCATTTATCCCCGATCGAATTTTTGTATCAGTCAAGAACCTAATGTGGCAATTATGAAGAAGAATCACATGCAACAAATGCATTAAGTGTAAAGACACCTAAGAAGTTAACACTGGTAAACAATAGCATAAAAATCACACTCTTAAAAGGACTACCCCCATAATTGAGCAGGCATACATGAGTATACAATGAGAAATGGATAAAACATAATCGAGTGTTGAGGATGTGTTTAACTTCATAGGAATGATGTGAGTGTAAAACACCAGAACTTCATAGCTTCACCTATGCTACTTTAGTTCCACTAGAACAGACACGCAATCTCCCCTTTTATCTGATAAAAACCAGATACTAAAGATGGTTAATCACCCAATATCCTTGTTATGTTTTGTTGATTCGATAATTATCACCAACAGTTGGATTACTCAGAGTCACGCATAGTTTTGTAACCTAAAGTTATCAAAAAAAATCTGACCTAGATAATATTTCTTGTTTTACCTCAAAAAATCGATAATGGGTGGGACCGCTTGATGAACACTTTGGGCCATGCTCTTTTGTTTGACCTTGATCTTCTCTATCTAGTTTCATCAAATATACCTATATCACCCTGAATCATCTCAGGTATTCCCTAAATGCTGAAAACAGTTACAATCCTAGGGTATATCACTATATACAAACATATCCCCATAGAGGATAAAAAGTAAAAGCCTAGAAATACCATAACTTGGGTCGCAAAAGTCCAATATTCTTAGGTATAGGAGAATACTACTTCGCAAAGGCCACCTTCCAACTCAGGTTTATTGACAACTCAGGCCTGGTCTTTAAAAATGAGCTTTTCCCAAACACCAGTCCGACTCAACCATAATTTGGATACTCCTGGTAAGCTTTTTGATTCAATTATGTGTGTAATATATATGAGGTGCAACTTGAAAAACTCAATTCACTAAAGAGTGCACAGTAGTAAGGAAAGCAAACAAAACTGCACTGTCGATAACTAGGGTCAACTTAATCAAGAGTTAGTTGACAATGCAACTTAAGCGCCAGCTCTCTTACATGAAATTTATTATTTCTAAACCAAAAATTTAGATTATTAATGTTGTAGTTTCCCAAAGAGTACAAAATACAAATCACTACGAGCATATGCACTTTGTTTCAACCTCACCACTCTCTCAATATTATTCACATCAAGGAATCCCATTGTTTTGGCAGCACGGGTCAAGTATTTTTCTTAAGCACATGCACATTGTTGCAACCTAATCATACTCCTTCAAGATCTTCGTCATCAATGAGCCCAACGGTTTAGCCAGCACCTGTAAATAACTATTCATCCACAAAAGGTCTCACCAAATGACAAATATGGTTAATCCTGTCTAAAGCTATGACTCAGGATATGTTCAATAGAAAGAAGAAAGAAATTGTCGGCCACCAGCCCAACCCACTTTGCGTCCTTCAAACTCCAAAAAGGTTATGTTTCTCTTATGCTTCTCTCTTCGTGTCCTCCATTTCCAGTGCCTTATGCAAATAGACTCTTCTAACGGTATGTAAGTACATGTCTCAAGCAGGGGAATGGGAGTGAGATGTGTCCGACACTCGCGCCCATTATAGACACTCAGATCCTCAAAATATGGTATTTGACAGAGAGGGGGGGAGGGGGGATCACATCAACCACATATTATTCATGAACAATATGCAATATATAACGATAAGTGTCAGGACGTGTCTTCTCCACAAGATAACTATGATACATATACTCGGTGTTGGGCCACAAGTGGTTCCTTGTCATCCAAAACAAGTCATTCAGCAAGAAAAAGCACACTTAATTCTTCAATAAAAAAATCAATCGGTAAAAAGTAGAAAATCAATACCATAAACAGCATTAAAAGAAGATAATCATACAAAAGAACCTTCTTATCACGCAACAAACAGATACAATAATTCATCAATTAAAAGCATCCACCCAAATACACAAATACCAAGAAGAGGCAAATTATGAAGATATCATACATAGCAAAAGAGAATTCCTGAATGACATGACGAAACACGTAGTAATTCATTGCACGAAGCATTTTCCCAAATAAGTGCATATAAAAAATAAAACAAATCATCCATAAATCACATGTAAGCATACATATTCGTGATATAAACACGTATACAAAGGCCGTACAGTGAACAAGAGGATTGCAACTACAGCCTGCACCGCCTGTTGGAGAAGAACACCTTTCACCACCGTCCCTTTCGACACCAAATTCTTCTCGTCCTCATCCTTCTTCGAATGCAACCGATAATTCTCGAAATACCCCAATAGGATATAGATTGCAGAGTATATCCAATACACCAAAATCGGAACAAAAGTCCCCAATATCTCATCCGATAATCCAAATTCCATATCGCAGAAATGGATATTCAGACTCTCCAAGACCTGTAGGCAAATATTATAAAAGGGACGGGAAGAAAACAGGAACGCAGAGAAAAATCCAAGTCTTGTTTTTTATAATGACACCGCGAGAAAAATAAAAGCTTTGGTTCGAAGGATTTCAAAAAAAACTGCCAGATATGAAATCCTCCGATTGAATTTGAAAACCCTAAACCTAGACTTGAATCAAAGGTCGTACGTGTTGATTTTTGGGGTACAAATAATGATAGTTTATCGTTGGGGCAGATAGATAAGGGACGATATTTTTGGGGGAATTTGATTTACCTTCCTTTAAGGAAAGTTGACCAAGGATTTGATTGGTTGCGTCATTGCATGTCACGCTTACTTCTGGATTTAGACGGTAGAAAACAATTTTATTATAGTTTTAGAACTTATTTTAATAATTCAAATTTATTAAAAGGTTATTAATTAGTACTTCCGGGGTTCTAGTTTATATATTTGAGAGACATTCTAGGTTGCGTTATTAGGTTAAGAACAAATTAAGCAAAAAATCAATGGAAGTTTAGAAGATAAAAATACTTGTTATTAGGCAATTAAAAATTGTATTCCGGTAATCAAAGAAAAAATTCAATGAATTAGATGTGATCTTTTGCATACACTACAAAAGCAGAGTCAGACATTTTGGATAAGAGCAATGCTACAGACACAGACAGAAGACACAGAACTAGTCACAGATGGCTACGTGACTGGTTCTGATTGGTCACTGTTTTTTTACAGACCAATCAGAACTAGCCACGTAGCCATCTGTGGCTGGTTCTGTGTCTTCCATCTGTGTCCAAAGTATTTTCCTTTGGATAATATGGGTAAAAATTTCTGTGCTTTTACTGGTAGACTTCAACCAATAATCATTAAAATCGAACTTGGCAGGTATGTCTCTCACCACTCAGGCATATTTATAAATTTGTAAATACAACAAAAAATGGAGTAAAAATGTAGAAAGCCGAAGCACATGAGTAAGGAGAGGCCAATGTTTGAGAGTGAGAGATTGAGTTCGAGTGAGAGATAGATTGAGAGTGAGAGATTATAGATCATTACAGACAGAGATAGATCGAGACAAAGGCTCGTTCCCATGGTCACTATCCACCTCTTCTTCTTAAATTTCACTCTCTTCCCTCTTCCATCTCGCTTACTGTCTCTCTGACACTCACTCTAAGTAGTGTATAGATGCATATAGTGTGTAGCCAAATCAATAAGAGACCGTCCTTGCTAGTTGCAACAACATTATAATCCTTAATTTTCATACCAAGTGGACTTTGATGTCCCAATTATTGAGCCGGTCATTCTCACCCACCCCTTTAAGGAGGTATGTCGTGATTTAAAGTCTAAAAGCAAACACTTCTAAGGACGTGGAGTAGGAGAAGTGATGGATGACCAAATAACTCAACAAATATAATAATAATAAGAAAAGAAGATTAGAAGAAACGGAGAAGTAGAGCAACCAAAGAAGAAATCAATTCAATAATCCCAGTAACCCTAAGTAGGATTTAAATAAAAGTCTAACCACAATTGTAACACTCGTCTCGTTTCGAATTTAAAGTAGTGAATTTATTATAAGAATAAAGGAATTAGTAGATAGGGGAGGTTAGTAGTAAACTTCATGTTAGGGGTAAAATGTGAGTTTCAAACTATAAATTCGGGGTGACAATTATGCAAATGAATAGTTAGACTAAGGGTATATCGATCTTTTGCAGTTAAAATCTGATTTGTTAGGTGTAAACCTAATCTAGTCTCTTCATTTTACACTTTGTATTATTTTGAGGCTAGAGAATTTGAGAGAGAGAGGCCACTTTGGAGAGAATTGGCTTATGAATCCATAGATCCATCAACTCTTGCAACAGAAACGCCATTAATGTAATCTTCCTTACATTTTGATGGTCAAATCTCGTGCAGATCTTAGTGTAAAATCTGGGATTAAGGATGGATTAAGTTACTAATAAATTTTTAAAGAAATTAAGGGAGAAACTTAGATCTAGGAGGTTTTTGATGTTTATAGATCTTAATTCTCACGTATGTTTAGTTGTTTTGATGGGGAAACACTTGGGTTTTAAAGGTTTTTCAATTTTTTGAGGTTTGGAGGAGTTTTGGATGATTTTGGAGAAGAAGAGATCGAAAAATCACATGAACAATCTGTTCAAGAGGTCTCGTCCGGACGAAGGGTAGAGCTAGATCGGACGAAGGAGGCAGAGGTTTGTTTTGATGGTATCGTGAGGTTTATCCGGACTAAGGTTGGGTCATCCGGACAAAGGGGTGTTGTCATCCGAACAAAGCTATGGCTCGTCCTGACAAAGTGGACATAGACTTGTTTTTGTGGTGTTGTGCGGTTCATCCTGTCACGACCCTGACTCATCCTCTAAGGTCATCGAGACAAATATCAGGTGATTTATCCAACCACCTCAGGCATTCATAACATAAACTTGAATTAAACTTTAAATTAAGGATAAAACACAGCAGAAGTAATATATGTGCATAATACTGGAAATACTTGGATTAGAATATGTTATAGACCCAAAATGAAATATTTTACAAAACTCAAACTATCTCAGAGCATTCTACAAAACTAGTAGAAAAGGAACTTATTTCTTAATACTTATATTTATTCATTTCTCTCCTGTTATACACCACGTCTACTGATACTGGATCTCTTTTCCCTTACCATAAAAATATTAATTTTTATAAACTAAAGCTTGCATGAGTGACGTAGCACAGAATACATGTTTTATGCTATGGATACGAATAACAGTATAAAACAATGCATTGTTTTCCAAATCTTAACAGTGAATACTTGCTGAGTCATAAAGTCATAAATTTGTAACTGAGTCAAAAAACTGTAACAGAGTCATAAACGTGTGCCAAACACACGAATACCATACTGATATCATAATCGACATCATAACAAAATCATAAACATAAACCTATATAGCCAGTAACCATAACAAATTTGTGTCATAAACTTGTTCATAAATAGAACAGTATGGTTATTCGGGTTTAGGTTTTCTTGAAACTCTTATTTAACTTGTAAAGCTAATTATAAAATCGTTTAATTATTTCTTGTCATATCATAGGTCATTCCTTATACTTGTCAATCATATCGTGATATATAATAACATGCTGGGAGTCCCTAGTGGATTAGCTAGACGTCCAATGTATAATTCTATGTGAATACTATGGAATGAATCTCTCAATAAGGATTGTATCGGGGCTTAAGTCCCCCAGATGCTGCATTGAGTCTTGCTTCCCTTCAATGCATAATTTACCCTGGCTTGAGTCCTGGTGTCATATTTTCACTTGTAAATAAATACACCAACTTGAGTCCTGGTGTTCATGAACTCAATAATCTACATCGAGGCTTGCTTTTCCCAATGCACATTATTATACTAGTTTGAGTCCCATAGTCCATGAATCTTTACACATGGCTCGTAATAGATTTATAAATAAATCGTATGTATAGAAATTCTAAAACATAAGCTGAATAATAAAAAATCCCACGGAAGACTGGGATAATTGAAAATATATCATAAATCCATATATTAAGTGCAATGTCACTCACCTAAGTCGTTGGGTGACGTAGAAGGTCCTGAAAATCAAATAACAATAATATAATTACTAGAGGAAATTATTAAACAATTTCCTAACTTGTTTTCTTACTTGTTTTCTTATCTTAAAGTCTCCCCTCGTGGTTTCTAACACTGGGGTTATGCCTAATTGGGCTTTTACATTTCCTACACTTTTCGAGGGCTGGGGTTGACTTTGGTTGACCTTTTCTATAATGACCCATCCCGGAAACTATGCAAAGAAAGAGAATCCAGACATGTGTCGCTACTTAATATCATCACACAAAGTAATTGTCTGCATTATGGCTTTAAATAAAATTTCAAAACATAACTAATACGCAAGTATAAAAGATAAAATGAATAAAACCCCAAAGGTAGCTAGTCTCAAACACAAGTACCACCAAGACTCAATCATGGTCAAAAACAGAAAACTCACAAACAATAGTCCAAGGAGATAAAACAAGATCTACCAATCACCTACTACCACTGCTCGTAAAAAGAGAAAAGGGACAAATCCCCAAAAGCTAGCATCTCTAACTTGCTAAACTCCACCTAGCACATCTGGACCTGGCTAGTAATGAACCTCTATGCCCCAAGATCTGGATATGAATGTCAAACAAAGAGAGAGACAAATAAAATCCAGGAGTGTCAGATATCAAATAAATAAATAAAAGTTATATATGAAATTTCACAAGAAAAGACAATAAACTTAGGAGTTGTGATTTACTCCTCAAGTAGTCCACACACAAAATGATAAAATTCACTAGCACATTTAATAAATAAAATGTACGCCCCTTTACATCTTCCATTCATTAGATATATTTATTATATCTCCTTGACAGTTAGATACCAATGTTACAGGACTAACCCACTGGATCCCAAGACTAACCTCCGTCAGCCAAGTACGGCTTTATATAATAAATGACAATTAGATACCAACGTTACAAGACTAACCCGTTGGATCCCAGGACTAACCCTTATCAAAGGCACGCAACCTATCTAGGCTTATTTATAAAGCCCATACCTGGCATTTGAACAGCTGACTAATGGCCTGCCAAGGTATACATTCACAATACATTCACATTCCATGTTTATTATGGTACTTGGATTCCATACAATTTTTAGAGATTGCATCAACACATTGGTTCCCATGATGTATGTTGCAAGATGACACATATATAAAAGAACTAGCTAGATTAGACATAATGTAGATATATTCAACTTCAACAATCACCAATCATGCCTCAATATATATATAAGCATCTTTCACCAATTTCATGCATTAATTCATCCAAGACAAACAAGTATATGCATAGATTCGTGTAATCATATAATATCACAACCACGTGGAAATTATCATATTAACAAACACATATTTAAGAGAGATCTACACACCCACCTTATATCCAAGAATCACAATTAAAATCACTTCGTGGCCGTAGAAGATCTCGGCTCCTCACCTGAATCGATAACACTAAGCTAAAACAATATTAGATATGATTTGATTTTATTATTTACCCATTGAACAATTAAATATTTGTAAATGGCTCATTAAGGTCCCCAAAATAATCCATAACACCTTCCATAAACGTTCTAGGTCCAATCCCGAGCAAAAACCCAAGAAAAAGTCAAATTTCCTATTTCGTTCAACATTTCGCTCGAGCGGACGTTGAGTGGACCATGGGTCACTCGAGCGAAATGTCTCGCTCGACTGTAGAGGTTTTTGGATGGGCTATTTCACTCGATCTTGGGAGGTTTTGCTCGAGTGAAGGTCGGCTGGCTCGAGCGAACCTGTTAGCGCAGCAATTGGTTTGGCGATTTTGACGAACTAATACTTCTCTAATCTTCCAAACTCGATTTTTATGCTTCAAATCTAAAAAATCCTTCATAGTAACATGTTCTAAGAATATAGGTACTAAACATACTTGATTTTGGAGTCTTACACTACCCTTAAACACCACCAAATTCACCAAAACCCATCTAGATCTAGGAATTATCCCAAAAACGAGATTGGTAGAGATTAAACACTAAACCCCAAATTTTGAGATTAAACAATGATAAAATACATAGATTTGTAGCTACTCACATTATGAATAAGATTCGTGAAGAGTTCGCCTTCAAATCTTTGCTCCCAAGCCTTCAAAAGATTGAATCTTCCTTAACCTCCTAGCCTCCTCCCTTCTTTCCTCTCTAGACTCTCTCTCAAAGCAAAATTTGGTTAAGCATAATGAGGGATTAACCTCCTCCTAACCCTAATACAGATTTTTAATGCCAAAAGTCCTATTTACCCTTTATAATACCTCCTATTTACCCTTGTCTATCCTCCTCCTAATCTTATATGTTAAGAATATTAATATATAAACTTATATATTAAAACTCCTTTTTAATTAATGAAAAGCTCCTTAATAATGAAATAAAAGTCATTTCCTTCTTCATATTTTATTAATATTAATAAATCGACTTAATATATATATATATATATATATATATTTAAATATTGAGACAGGTGTTACAACTCTCCCCCACTTAAGAAAGTTCATCCTCAAAATTTGGATACGTACCCAATACGAGAGATACGTATACTTTTCCTTCATAGCCTCTTCTCCTTCTCAAGTGACTTCATCCACCCTATGATGCTTCCAAAGTACTTTCACCCATGATACCACCTTGGAGTATAAGACTTGCTCCTTCCGATCTAAAATCCACAATGGTTCTTCGACATAAGAAAGATCCTCACGAATCTCAACCCCTTCGTCTTGCAAGATATGAGATACATCCCCAATGAAATTGAGAAGAGCAGACACGTGAAATACATTATGCATTCGTGACAACTTCGAAGATAATGATAGTCGATATGCACAAGTGTCAATCTTTTCTATAATCTCATATGACCCAATATACCTTGGCGCCAATTTCCCGCTACCTTTAAAATGAATGACTCCCTTCCAGGGAGAGACACGAATGAAAACATGATCACCAACCTCAAACTCTAGATCTCGCCGACGATTATCAGCATAACTCTTTTGTCGACTCTGGGCAATACTCAGCCTCTCTCGAATCAATCTTACTTTATCTACCGATTGTTGAATTAATTATGGACCCAACAATTGGCGCTCCCCAACCTCACTCCAACAAATAGGCGTACGCCACCGTCTTCCATACAAAGCCTCATAAAGAGCCATTCCAATACTAGATTGAAAGCTATTGTTGTATACAAATTCAATCAATAGAAGATAATAATCCTATTTACTCTAAAAATCCACCACACAATCCCTCAACATATCCTCCAAGGTTTGAATAGTTCTTTTCAACTGTCTATCAGTTTGAGGATGGAAAGCCGCACTGAACTTCAAGGAAGTTCCCAATGCCTGTTACAAGCTTTGCCAAAATCTAGATGTAAATTTTGGATCCCTGTCACTCACAATGGACACGGGCACTCCATACAATCGCACAATCTCTTCAATGTATAATTTGGCATATCTATCAGTAGAGTAAGTGACACGTATTGGTAAAAAGTGAGCCGATTTCGTCAACTGAACCACTATTACCCAAATAGAGTCACACTCTATACTACAGCGCGGTAATCCCACTACAAAGTCCATTGTAACATGCTCCCACTTTTATTTGGGTATAGGTAATTTTTTAAGTAGCCTCGCAGGTCTTTGATGTTCTACCTTTATACTTTGGCAAGTCAAACATTTAGCCACAAATTCAGCAACATCTCCCTTCATCCCCTTCCACCAAAAGTTCTCTCTCAAATTTCTATAAAATTTTTTGCCACCCAGATGCATGGCATAAGTCGAACAATGAGCTTCTTCTAAAATACTTTTCTTTAACTCCAGATCATCTGGAACACACATTCTTGAACCAAACACCAACATACTGTCATCCCAGGTTTCAAACTCACTATGCTCCCCATTAAGCACTTGTTGCCTCATCTTCTTTAGAATAATGTCAGAATCTTGGATTACCCGGATTTGATCCACAAAAGTTGGACTCACTGAGAAGCGATTCAAAATCGCACCACCATCACCAATGGCTAACTCAGCATTCAATTTCTTCACTTCACAAAAATTCTCAATCTGTGCACATCTGACACATGATAGACTCCTGACCGATTTCTGACTCAATGCGTCAGCCACCACATTGGCTTTCCCCGGATGGTAGTGAATCGAACAATCATAATCTTTGATAAGCTCCATCCACCTTCGTTGTCTCAAATTCAGTTCTTTTTAGTAAACAAATACTTGTGACTCTGATGGTCGGTATAGATCTCGCAAGTTACTCTATAGAGATAATGATGACATTGTTTCAATGCAAAAACCACCACAGTCAACTCTATGTCATGAACAGGATAATTCAACTCATTATGCTCCAACTGACGAGAGGCATAAGCAACGACTTTACCCCTTTGCATCAACACACAACCCAGTCCACGCAATGAAGCATTGCTATAAATCACCATGTCATTAGTTCCCTCTGGAACTAATAACACTGGTGCAGATACAAGATTCTCATTCAGAATACGGAAGCTATCCTCACACTCTTCCGACCAAACAAACTTTACATTTTTACGGATTAATTTTGTCATTAGCAAGGCTATAGCAGAAAACCCCTGAATGAAGTAGCGATAGTAACTAGCCAAGTCCAAGAAACTTCGAATCTTTGACACATTTGTTGGTCGTTCCCAACCTACCACCGCTTCCACCTTATTCGGGTCCACACGAATTCCATCACTGGAAATAACATGACCCAAGAAAACCACACTACTCAACCAGAACTCACATTTGTTGAGTTTTCTGAACAACTGCTTTTCTCGTAACATCTGAATCCTTGACCGGAAGAGAAGGAACCCCAGAATTCACTTCTCCCCTCCTCCAGTCGGAGACCTCAGGGACCGCATCAACCACCGTAGACAAATGACGGCAAGCCCTAAGAAGAGGGCCGAACAACAGAAGACGTCCGCAGATGCCAGGCTCCGGCAGCTCAGTTTATCTCCATTCATTTCGGAGATTGAACTGGCAACACTCCCGACAGGTTTCAACCTGCCCAAGTTCACAAGGTACGACCCTAAGACGGACGCTTACACTCATCTCATCCACTACCGCCAGACCATCTCTCTCTACACTACCGACGACTCGATCATGTGCAAGGTGTTCCCTACCAGCCTTGACACTCTGGGTTCTCTCTGGTTCAACAAGCTCCCTCCACGTAGCATCTCATGCTACCGGGACCTTGAACGAGCCTTCATGGCTAGGTTCGTAACTAGTAGCCGACAATCCAAGCAAATCGACGCTCTCATCAGCCTTAAGAAGCGTCCGGATGAAAGCCTCCGTCAATACTCAGAAAGGTATTGGGAGTTTTTCAATGATATTCAGGGTTGTGACCAGACAGTGGCTACTTCTTCCTTCAAAAATGGTCTGGACAGCAACAGCCGGATCTTCGCCGACCTCACACTTCACCCTTTAGAGGACATGGATGACCTCATGTCTGGGTGGAGAAATTCTGTCAGTTGGAAGACCTCATGGCCGAGCGTGCCACACAGCAACCAGATCATCTCCCTTTGGCCCCACAATCAGTCGGTGGCCGGAGGCAGGTAAACATCGTCAAAAAGGGAAGGAAAGGTGGTCAGAAGGCTCCCAAGCTCTATGAGCTCACCGCAGAGACGACAGTCTTCACCGAGCCCATCTACGCCGTGCTGAAGCATATTGAGAACCATCCCTTCTTTGCTTGGCCGGACCACAAACTTGGGACAGCCGGCCAAACGAAGGACAAACGGATCCACTGCACCTATCATAAGGAGCAAGGACATTTCACGACCGGGTGCAAACCCTTCAAGTCGTACTTAGAGCTCCTAGTGCAGCAGGGACACCTGGCACGATGGGTTGATCAGCAGAAGACACTGGAGCTCGCCCAGTGGTGCGGGCACCTCATTCAGTCGGAGGAGGACATTCCGATAATCAACGTCATCCATGGACCGCTCAACAAGGAAGCTGCCGCCCGTCTCAGAGCAGAAATCGACCAGGCCTCTGTCCCAAAACAAGTGCTCACGGTCGGTTCTGGTCTCAAGCGGAAGCAGCCTTCCGACTGTTCGGGATGGTCCATAACCTTCACAGAGAAGGATCTCGACCGAGTCCGACTCCCTCACAACGATGCACTGGTTGTCACTCTCCGCGTCGGACCGGCCAACGTCC
>NMUG010002773.1:0-15557 GCA_002855965.1 Monotropa hypopitys
AATGATTTGATGGGATTAAGGAATTATCCGGACAGTCAACCGGCAACAAACGTCATGCCGGGGATTTCCAACTCACCCGGGCTTACTCCAAGCGACATACGATGATTATGGATGTTTCAAAACATCTCAAGAGACTTGACGACGGAAATATCGATATATTGAATTAAAAATGAATTTATAAATTCGAGTCGTTACAAGGGATATCATTACAGCTCGGGAATTCCCACTCAAAGCCACTAATGACGAATAATTTATCCTTCCATTCCATCATAGATGAGGGTTATTTACTTATCATGGAAGAGGCATTCGGTCTCTTGCTAAAATATCACCATCTGGTGGTATACGGAACCTCTCTAATCATAAATAGATTACAAAAGGTTGAGACCCTCAGAGGAGTATGACCATCTGACATGGCGAGCCACAGAATGGCACAGCCAATCAAAAGCCTATACCCGTTAGGGGCTAATTTTCCAGGGGCAAGCATTATAATAAATGCAAATTTTGTTTGGGGATTAATCAAAGTGTAATACCCGCTTAGAAATTCTCATTTATATTATTTTAATAATGTTCTAAGAAGTTAATAAATTTTTACGAGAAAGAGTCAAGGAAAATAATGTGAATAAAATAACGAAAACAAATGTTTGATTTCAAGGCATCGAATGGATAGAAGGTGGGAGAATAAGGAACTTAAGAAAATTAATTAATTAATGAGGATCCAAGTGAAAATAGGAGATTTACAAGGTAATAAATTTGGTTAATCCTAAAACATGCAAAAGGAATACGTGTTACACCAAAACAAATCAAGTGGTGATTTAAAAATAAACTTACAATTCAATTGAATCGACAGAAGAGTCACGCAAAGAGAGAGAGAGAGAGAGAGAGAGAGAAATTGAACACTTCGGTGATAGAGGCTGGTGGTGTTGGTGGTTGTTCTCGATGGTGTTGTATGATGGCTGAGTTGTTCCATGTGTGTTGTGTGTACAGAGTGTGTGTGTGTGTGTGTGTGTGTCGTTGTGTATGTATATGTAGGTGCAATCATGTGTGCGATTGTGTGTGTTGTTGTATAGATGTGTGTGCATGTGTGATGGTGAGCGATTGTGTGTGTAGTGTGTATGTGTGTGTGAGACTGGGGTTATACGAGTGCATGATTGTGTAGGCGAGTAATATGTGTTGCAGGTAGAGGAAAAACCAAAACCGAAAAATCGACCCGATCAAAAAACTGGCCAAAAATGATTTTCTATCGGTTTGTGCCATATTCGGTCCATTTTAGTTTTTTGCAAAAATTTACCGAAAATATCAGTTCGGGGATCGGTTTTGACACTTCTGGCTGAAAACCGACAAAACCCGACCAAAAACAGAAAATCGATTTTTTCGTGGATCGAATATTATTTTAATCCCAATTCAAACAAAAAACAAAAATATAATCAACCCGAAAAAATATAATCGAAACGGTTTTTATTTCGGTCGGTGTCAGTTTTTGGGTTTTCACACAGAACCAATCGATTCGGTTCCAACCCCGCACAAAAAACTGACCGAACCGAACCGATTCCAGCCCTAGTTGCAAGGGTGCTTGAGGGTTGCGAGGAAGAAGCATTGCAGAAGAAACCCCAGAAACCCATAAACTTGTGTTACATGTAACGACCCACACCCACCCTACCCAATATTGTCTGCTTTAGCTGCCAAGTCCCAATGGACTTCACATCCTTGGATTAATCTAGGACGAGAATGTTTAACTAGGATGTTCCAATTAGTTTTGATGCACACGCGGTTTTAAAAAGGTTTTGTGCAAGGTAGGTTTATGATCTATTATTTATCATATACACAACTTATATTCTCCAAGTAATGTGGGACTCATCCACTGACCCAGATGTCCCCTCTGAAACTCCAGTTGACGCATTTGACTAGGTGTCACGGGTTAGTGGATGACTCCCACATTGCTTGGTGGATATAAGTTATATATGCTATAAATAGTAGACCATAAACCTACCTTGCATAAGGCCTTTTAAAACCGTGCATGCATCAAATCCTATTGGAACATCCATGTTAAACGTGCTTATCCTGGAGTAGTCCAAGGATGGGCGACTCCCTGGGAAGTCCATAGGGACTTGATGGCCAAATATGACAATATTGTGTAAGGTGGGAGCAGGCCGTTACATATGGTATCAGAGCCTATACCAACTGAAAATGTGGGACCAGGGAGGTCTTGACCCCACATACGAGGACATGTGGTCCAAGTGGGGGAGATTGTGACACTCCAGTCTAAGGTGTCAACTAAAGTCCCTGAGGGGATATCTGGGTCAGTAGATGAGTCTCACATTGCTTGGTGGATATGAGTTGTGTATGATATAAATAATAGATCATAAAACTACCTTGCACAAGGCTTTTAAAATCGTGCAGGCATCAAAACCCATTGGAACATCCCAATTAAATGTGCTTGTCCTGGATTAGTCCAAGGATGGGGTGACCCTCTGGGAAGTCCACTATAAGTTGGTGGTCAAAGCAGACAATATTGTGGAGGGGGGAGTGGGTCGTTACAGGTAACCCAACTTTTATGGGTTTCTGGGGTTTCCTCTGCAATGCTTCTTCCTCGCAAACCTCAAGAACCCCCTGCAACTAGGGCTGAAATCGGTTCGATTCAGTCAATTTTTTTGTGCGGGGCTGGAACTGAACCGATCGATTCAGTATAAAAACCCAAAATTTGACGTCGATCGGAATAAAAATCGGTTCGATTTAACTATTGAGTGCAGGGAGCTATTGAGCTCGATAAAGGCTCGCACGGGATACAACACCACCGATCAGCTTAAGTAATGAGTTGATATGAGCTCGGTTATGTGGCACGTCCCATCCCTGATAAATGTAAAGCCAGTTATTAAGAGATGACACATGGCAAAGCATCTACTAAACACAAACCACTACACGACAACTGAAAATAAAAACTCCACAAATCTGATTATAAATCTCAAATGTACAGACTCCAATAAATAAAAACAATTCTCTGGTCAACATGACCGATACAACTCAACTCCACAACACAACTGGGCTCAAGGCCAATACAACTCTACTACAACTCGATAAACTGAAGCAGACTCAAGTGAGAGCTAAACAATCTCTCAAATATAAAAGAGTAAATAAAAGACTCCACAACTACAACAATACTGACAAACTCGACTGCATCTGGACTGGACTGAATTGTGGACTCTAGCACGAACACCTAAAAAGAAAGGCACAAGCGTGCATAAGCGACGACGGCTGGTGAATATGCATAGAAATGTATAATAAAGATAAGTAAAAATAAATAAGGATCACCATTTTCAAATCATATGCCTTTTATCCAAAATCTCATCTTTAAGTGAAGAAAACCCTTTTCTTGTATAAGTCACAACACCGAAAAGAATTTCATATTTTCTTTCTCAATATTCCTTTTCAAAAACTCTCTAACTTTCAACGCACACCAAATCCCATTTTTCTCATATTGAATTACCAATTCCAATTGTCTTTCATATTTGTATAGAAACTTATTTATCACAGATCATCTCGATCAAACCATCCATCTCATCATAAACCACAACCCATATCAATAACTATAATAGCCAATGGTCATTCAATTTCGCTGACCAGCGTTATGACAGATCTGTAACCTCGTATATCATTCCCGATAGGTACAGGGGATATAATCCAAGGGCCGCTTGTAATATTGTTCCAGTAGTAGGGAACAACAATCGCTCCTACATTTGCCTTGGAGCTAGGCACAATGTCCCTACATTTGCCTTGGGACTAGGCATACCCCTACATTAGCCTTGGGGCTAGGCTACAAGGCTATAATAGCAACATCAATGTTTATAAACATTCTTTCTTTCTCATCTTTCCAAAATCTCTTTCCTTTCCAGAATACTTTCTTCTTCCAAAACCATTCTTAAAATACTTTCTTTCAACATAAACCATTACCATTTTCTCTTATCAAAATCATCTTTGTATATACAAAATACTTCTTCCCAAAGCTTCTCTTTTCTCTTCTTTCAAAACACATCTCGTTTCAAATCATTTAAAATCACCGTCAAACTTCTCTGATTACTACCAAATTTAGACCATAAGTTCTCTATTTCATTTACAACAACTCTATGTCTTTAGATTTCAAATAACTTACCTCAAATGCTCGAAACAAATTCCTAAAGTTATGCCGCAAGTTGGTTCTCCTTCTTATTAGCTCTCCTACTGATCAGATCGATTTTAACCTATCAAAATTCAACCGATTAACCTCAAATTTGGAACACATAAACTAGAGATAATTTGCAACAAAACTGTGTTTTTTGATTTCTAAATAGTTATCTCAATTGCTCAGAATAAAATTCTGAAGTTCTTGCCCAGGTTGAATCTCTTAAGATCACTGTTCATTGTCTTCTTCCTATGAATCCTCTGCAACTATAACTTCAGCAACCTTTAACTCAACTCGTTTGTGAAAATAAAAACCACTCTTCTCAATTTGAGTTTAACTCTCCAAATGACAGCTTACATTGATCTATTACTTATGATTTGTATCCTCCACAGCCTATTAACGACACCTCCAATTTCATTACACATGTAATCATCTTCCCACCAGCACATCACATGCAACACAAATCATGAGGAATTTCGTATGAGTTCTACACCTGTCAGCCCAATTTCTACACCTAATAACATGCAGATCATGGTCTTCAATCACTTGCCACGATTCCCTCCAATTGATACAAAGTTTGTATCACTACATCCACTTTGCAAACACACGACACCTCAATTTACAAATTCCTATTATTCTTTCTAAACTACAAAATCAATCCTAGGCTTTTAATCTTTACACTAAAACCCCCGAGACTTAATTAACACTTACAATCCATCTTATTTTAGTTCTAAAGCCTTAAATAATTCCACAAACATTTCTATAAAATTTCTCAAAAATCCCCAAAATACTTAATCATTTTCTTAAGCCCAAATGATTATTTCTAAACTCAAATTATTATTTATTTATAACCTTAAAATACAACACAAGTATTACATTATGGACGAGAAGAGCTAGGTTACAACCAAGGTAAGCCCTGCTATGACAAATGTAAGTGGGAGATCAGTTCAGGAGACCCTACAGGAGATTTCGCTATGACTATGGAAGGAACGTGATAGTATTTCCGCCTCTTTGTAAGTTTGAATTAAATGATTGGATTGCCATATATAGAAGATAACCTTTCTTTCTGAAAGGATAGGAAGGGATATGGAAACTTTTTTAAGTATACGGGAACTACCTAAAGTTATTGGAGGTATAAATATTAGACGATACACTGCTCCAAGGTAACAACCCCTAGTACTCCTCTATCCTATCTTTCCATCCTTTCTCTCGTAAACAATCAGTCACTGACTTGGGCATCAGAGGGGATTTGTCTGACACCCCATCGATGTCAAGATTTGTCTTACAGATCAGTGAGCGAGGAGGATGTTCATTTTTATTAAATTATCATTTGATCAATTAATTTTTTATTGTCTATTACTTTTGTTACTTCAGCACATGTATGGACACAATGTTTCTTTGTGCCTTTAGTCGCGAATATTTTGCTATTTTTCGATCGAACTTTTATTTTTGTTCAAAATATTATAAGAATGAAAATTATAATATTTTTGTTCCGTGCTTTTAGGCACGGGCTTGCGCTAGTTTGAGAGAATGTTGAATCAAATTGAACTCTGGGTATTATGTATTTATGGAGCCCCCACCTCCAAGAAAGGGCTCCAACTCATGGTTTTGGAATCCGGACCAGCCAGTTCAATCGGTTGAACCGAGAATCGGTCCCTAACCGGCCCAGTCCATTCCCAAAACCACAATTTTTGGAAAACCGATCTAAAAACATAAAACCGCTATTGACCCGTCAGCTCAACCGATTGACCTGGTAAACACCCAGTTGACCCGGTAAAACCCCAATTGTCGTATGATGAATACCATTCAGCACTAGCTCAGCTCCTCACTAGAGTTGTGATGGGCTGAGCCAGTAGGCCTCACTGTATGTAACGGTTGATAATTTGAATAAAGGATTTTTTAGAATTAATTTCCTTTATTGAATTTTGGTTGATTTTAAATCCCAAAATATTCCCATTTGAATTTATATCGTAAATTCTCGAAAGCAAATTCTTTGTTTGTACCCATTGGTGGTGAATAGAGAGGTTCGGGTTGATTCGAGTAAATGTTGGGAGGCCCGGAGGCCCCACATTCAAACCCCCCTATCCCTGTTGCATTTCGATATGCAACCCTTCTGTGTGTCCCTTGAATCCCTTTGTATTTCGATATACGATTCTTGCTGTATATCAAAATACTCTGTATTTCGATATGTTGGTACAGAGCTTTGGCATTTCGATATATCCCTTCATGCCTTTCGATATGTCTTGCATTTCGATATGCGATTGTACTGTGTTATATTTCGATATACATTACCATGCATATCGATATACTTCTACTCTGGTTTCCATCAGTGAACTCTATATTTCGATATGCATCCCATGCATATCGAAATGTTCCTTTGTATATTTTGGTCAGAGCTTCTTCCATTTCGTTATGCTTGTCTCGGATTTCGATAGGTCATTATATTTCGATATATAGCGTGGCCCCGAAGTTTTATATTTCGATATACTCCTTTGTTTTCGTCCAGTGTGTTTGTATTTCGATATGTAGTTAGACTACATATCGATATGCTCCTTCAATAAAATTGATCCGAGAGTTTAGTATTTCGATATGCAACCCCTTGCATATTGAAATACAATTTTCCTAGAGGTTGCCCAGACCAGTCTATATATCGATATGTAGTCTAACTACATATCGATATACATAGTTGGCAGACCAGTTTGGGAAACCTCATTAAGGGAATTTTGGTCATTTCAATCACATTTTGACCTCACATATATAGAGAGGAACCCTAATAACAGTCAGTTCGAATTCCCCCTCTCTCTCACTACAGCCGTAGCTCCCTCCTCTCTCTCCTTCTCCCATTTCTCTCCCCCTTCTCTCTAGATTTGTGAGGGATTGAGGGACCTTTGAAGATTTTGATCTTCACAAACATTGAAGAGGAAGTCAAGGGCCACGTCGTGGTATACTTTGTTCGGGCACTTGTGAAGAATCCCTCACCTAGAGATTTCGAGATTTGGTGATTTTCGGTGGGTAAATCTCTCTCTACTCCCTTGTGTGTACGTGTGTGTATATACGTTTCATTCCCGTTGTCTCTTCATATCAATTTTATACTTCATGGTTTATTGGGTTCCCCTTGTTTGAGGTGTACAAGGATTTGTATTGGTAGGTGTCGTAGGTGATGTTAGTGGTGATTTGGGTATATCTTGGTGGTTGTTAGATTGCTTCGTGGTCATTAGAGTTTGCGACCACCAAGTTTTTTATAAAATATCTTAGTGAATCCTAAATCATGTTTTAGATGATTTGGCCCTATTGGGTTGTCGTAGGACTTGTATGGATGAGTGGTTGGTCGCGTCGGGTCCTTGCAATTATCGTAGGTCCCTTGAAGGTTTGTGGACTCTTAGTGTTTGATGAAATTCCCCTTTTAATTGTAGGTCACATTGTGAAGGATTTATGGCCTTGGGGTTATCGTATGATTGGTAAGGGTGAGTAGTACAATGAATTTGGATGGCGAACCTCGTTATTGGTCCCTTAGAGATTGTCGGGCACTACACGTTTGATGGTTTTTCCCTTGTAGTGTATTAGTTGGGCGATTGGGCTAACAATACCCGTGAGTGCGTCGAGGAGCAAATGGGCTATCGATATTCTTTCCCCTTGTGGACATCAAGGAGCATGTGGTCTCTCGATCTTCCCTTGGTGGCATTGTTGCATCATCATGTGGTTCGCCTTGGCTTCTCTTAGTACCGTAACGGTGGGGGATGTGTTAATCTTGTTTGGTGTTGCCCTTGATTTCGTCAAAGAGGATTGGTGATTTGAGGAACTTAATAATGAACGCAATATATTCAATGAACGTCAAATATGAGGGATGAATCCCATGAGGATCACTCTCTTATAATCATGAATCCAATATCTCAATTTCACCCAACTCGAGAATTATGATTATGTGAGAAAAGATTGTTGTTTTCCGCGGTGTAGGGAGGATACCAACGATCGCAGCGCAATTGGACGGGTAAAGTTTCTTCAGGTTGGTATCTATCTGGGTTGAGGATGATTGTGGTTGCCCTTCCCGCGTTACATCTTCCATTATGCGTAGGGTGCCAACTATCGCATTGCAATTGTGCGGGCGACGTTTCTTTCCTGTTGGTACCTATCCGGGTTGAGGATGTTGTGGTTGCCATCCCCGCGGCATGTGTGTCGTATTTATCACAGCGCAATTGGGCGGGCGATGTTTTCTCTTGTTGGCATCTATCCGGGTTTAGGATGTTTGTTGTTGCCCTACCCGCGGCACTCTTGTTTGAGTGATTGATTAATGACGAAAATCTATCTCAATCTCCAATATATTCCAAAGTTAAACCAGAATCAAAACCCTAATAATATCTCTAGGGGTCGGAGGATTTTGGCGATGAGGTAGTGTTGATATCTCGTGTTTGGATCCCTTGGGTCCTTCTAGTGAGTCTCGGAGTTGGTCTCGTTCTCGTGGTGACGAGCGTGGTGGTTGCTGTTGGGTTTCACTTGGTTATGTCTTTGGTGCTTGAGGGTGAGTTACACTTCACTGTTGATTGTTCGTTGGAGTCTTACACTACTTTCACTGTCGGTTGTGTATTGGTGTTGAGGTTGTGTCGCACTCACTTGGATTGGGTTTTCTTTCTCTCGTTTTGCCCCTTTTGTGTGGACTCTTAGGCATGCACCCGCAGATGCATGTTCGGTAGTAGTTAGGGGTTTTCCTACTGAGCTATTGTTTGCTCAGACCCTCTTTCCTTTCTTTTATCCAGGACTTGTTTGCAGGGCTTGTTGTGGTTGTGGACTTGGAGCTTGGCTTGCTGCTGGATCCTTGGGAGCTTGCCACTTTGGTCGACTTTGAACTTCTTTTCTTGTTCTTTCCTTTCAGTTGTGGTAGCCAATTGTATAAATATTCTCTGCTCACTGTATTTCTTTTATGATTTCTTCTTGTATCATATGCACTGTAATGGTTACTTCAACTGATATGTATCAGGATGACAAGTAGGTACAGTTGAGTTGGACACCATATAGGATTCTCAAAGGGTTTCCCACTCAATCACATGTTTGAATTGGACGATTGACTTATCAAAAATAGGAGATAGTGTTCTGAGATGATCATGATAAAGATACAAGGTTTTCTATTATTCAGGGAACATGTGAGAAAAATACAAAAAGGGAAGTCAAACAATGAAAACTCCCAAAAATAACAGGAGAATATATATTCCCTCTCGAGGGCACCTTGTAGAGGTGTGGAAATTCCTTTTTGATTACATCCTTGATTTTTTCTTTCCTCTAGAAAAAGCAAGTTATTAACTTAAGCATCGGAGGATACTTGGTCGGCACCCCACTGATGTCAAGGTATTCTTTTTGCAGGATAATGAAGAGCTACTGAACAGGAAGCCTGAGAATCACTTCATCAGTTGACGCCGTTTGTGGGAAAGGAATATTTGTTCGGTGAATGATTCCTATGTGTCCAATACCCGTTCAATGGCAAGAAGCAATCATCAAGAACTCCCCGGCAACATCACCTCCGTAAGACAAACCGAGGTGAAATTCCCCGCACTAAGAGGGATAGATGAGACGAAAGGTAATCAGAAGGTAGCGCGAGAAGGCTACAATCGTTTCGCCAGGCCTCGTAGTGTGGTCCTATTGCCAGAGGAGTTGGATGTGAGGGACGAGGAAAAATTGTAGAAAGGTGAGCCGGTTGAAGAACTCATCTCAGTGAAAGTTTGTCCAGAAGAGCCGAGCAAGACCATTTGGATCGGCACTGGTCTGAACAAAGAAGAAAGAAGTAACCTCGTTTAGCTTCTTGTGGGAGTACAAGGACATATTTGCCTGGTCCCATAAAGATATGCCTAGAATTGATCGAAGGGTCTTAGTCCATCGATTGAATGTTAATTCAGGTCACAAAACCATCAGACAGAAGAAGAAGACGTTTGCACCGGAGAGGACTGTAGCGGTAGTAGATGAGGTGGAGAAACTCCTTTGTGTTTGATCCATTCGGGAAGTACAGTATCTTAGTTGGATTGCAAACATAGTCATGGTTAAAGAAGCAATCGGGACAATGGTGGATGTGTGTAGACTTCAAAGACTTAAACAAATCTTGTCCAAGTTCCCTTTGCCCATGATTGACCGTCTGGTGGACTCGACCTCGGGGCACAAGCTCTTGAGCTTCATGGATGCCTTCTCTGGGTACAACCAGATAAAAATGGATGAAGACAACCAAGAGAAAACTGTCCTCATCAAAGATAGGGGCCTGTATTGCTACAATGTAATGCCTTTCGGACTGAAGAATACATGGGCCACATACCAGCAGTTAGTAAACAAAATCTTTAGAAGTCTAATATCCAAGATAGTAGAGGTGTACGTGGACGATATGCTAGTCAAGAGTATGCAGAGGGTTGACCATGTGCGAGATTTAGCAGCGGCCTTTGAAGTTTTGAGAAGGTATAACATGAAACTAAATCCTGTCAATTGTGCCTTTGGAGTTGCCTCGGGAAAATTCCTCGGTTTTATGGTGTCACAGCGAGGAATTGAGGCAAATCCAGAAAAAAATTAAGGGCAATTGTAGAAATAAGATCACCGAGAATTGTAAAGGAGGTCCAACGTCTTACAGGATGTGTGTCCGCGCTCAATAGATTTGTGTCGAAAGATACATATAGGTGCCAATCATTCTTCAAAATCTTGAAAAGGCTTTTCAATAGACTCTAGAATGTGAGCATGCCTTCAATCAGCTGAAACATTACCTTCAACATCCACCACTACTCAGTTTGACGATTGATGGGGAAGAGCTATTTTTGTATATCACAGTGTCCTCATATGATGTCAGCTCGGTTATGGTCCAAAAAGAGTATGGAATACAACATCCGATATATTATACAAGCAGAGCTCTTTGGGGGTAGATACAAGATACCTGTCTTCACTATGGTAACGGCAGCAAGAAGGCTATGACCTTATTTCCAGGTTCATCGTGCCAGCGTACTAATAGATTTACCTCTAAGGAGGGCTTTGTACAATCCAGACACCTTAGGTAGGCTCATTCAATGATCATTGGAGATAGGGGAGTTTGATGTCAATTACAAGCCGAAAAGTGCAATCAAAGGTCAAGCTTTCGCAGAATTTTTGGTTGAATATATTATTCCAAATGATGGAATCTCCATGGAGGAAGAGGAATTATGGCTCCTCCAAGTGGACGGATCCGCACCCAAGGAAGCCAATGGAGCAGGTCTGGTTCTGACGTCCCCTGATGGTCAAAAGCTAAGGTATGCATTGAAATTCGAATTTCGAGCTATAAACAATCAGGCTGAGTATGAAACACTAGTGGTTGGGCTCGAGATCGCTCAGATTATCGGGGTAAAATGTCTTGTGATGTTAAGCGACTCTCAACTGGTAGTGGGGCAGGTCAGAGGGGAATTTGAGGCCAAGGAAGAAGCCATGGGAAAATATCTCTCGTTGATCAAGAAATTTGTGAATAACTTCTTTCGGTTCTCAATCTCTCAAGCCCCCCCGTGCCAAATATCGTGAGTCTAACCAATTATCCAAGGCCGACACTACTGGTTGTGGGTCGGCACCCCAGTGGACGTTGATCTAGCTATTGAAAACCCCGAGCATAGAAGAGGTAGATCATTTTTCAATTATGCTGGTAGACTACTCTAGTTCATAGGCGGAACTAATTGTCAGATATATCACCACAGGAGAAGTGTCGATCAATAGAAATGAGGCCAGAAGGCTAAGAATTCGAGTTGCGAGACATATATTGATGGGCAATGTTCTTTATAGCAGGAGCTTTTCGCTGCCCTACCTGAGATGCTTAAACAAGGCTGAAATAGAGAGGGTTATGGAGGAAGTTCATGAGAGCTCGTGCGGGAACCATCAGAGGGGTAGGGCTCTCACTCACAAGATAATGAGACTTGGGTACTTTTGGCCAACTATACAAACTGACTGTGTAATACCCGACTTAGAAAAATACATTATTTAAATTGTTAAATGCAAATTTAATCATTTAATTATGATTTAAATTAGAATTGGTGGTGTTAAAATAACCAAGTAGTTAAGTGTTATGTGTTTAGTTCTGTAGGAATTTTAGAACTGTTGGGGAAATATATAATTTAGAAAATTTCGAGAATCATTTCTTACTTGTGCTTAAGCTGTAGGCGTAACCGGTAGCCCAAGTATAGGCGTAATCGGTCATGCATAAGAGGATCAAACAGATTTGGGTTTTGTCGATTTGGTTGTTCCGTGGGTTTTGTCTTTTATTGAATTAGTGCATTTTGGGAGATTTCTTCCCACTGTTTGGTCTTATTTGCACTCCTGTATTACACCAAGATATCAGAGAGGAAAGAACGAGAGAAGAGAAAGAAAAAAATGGTCTCCAAACACAATTGTTTGTAGAGGTCTGTGACGGAATTTTTGGAAGAATTGAAGGTGGTGAACCTCAATCTAGTGGTAAGAGTTAATTTAATCATTTCATCACTTTTCTAATTTGAAGGATTTTGTGGGTTCTTCCCGGATTTGTTTGATTTGATCAGGGTTCCTCACAAAATCGGGATTTATAGAGTTATGGAAGTGGATTTTCTTGATTTTAATAGAATTTGAAGTTAATTGATGCAAGATAGTTGTTACTTTTAATAGTCTATTCTAAGGAATTGGTTTTTTGAGCTCAATTGGAAGTTAGAACCCTTATTTTTATGAAATTCGAAGGAAAACGATGATGAATAGTGATTTCTGGGTTTCTGAGATTTTTGTACAGCATTTGGGTAACCGGTTACGTGTTACATGCACCCTTAATAGGAAACCGGTTGCATATTGTTTGGGGAACTGGTTGTGCGTTAAATTAGGGAATCGGTTACAGGTGTTGACAAATTTTGGACAACTTACTCAAAATACATTGAATAATGTTTAAAAGCAATTAAAAGTTATTAATATGTGCAAAATGATGATAAAATAATGTTATTAAATGAGAATGATAACATACAAGTGTGTGTGAATTTAAATGGATTATCTAATGTGTTCAATTCATTTATTTACGCATTTATTGTTCAAGCTTTATTATATCGGATATTAATGATTTTTGGCTTGAACAGGTAAAAGACTAGTTGGGATTTAGCCCACTAGAGGGTTGCGGAGCTATCGGCTTATAGTAACGGTTAATAATAACCACTGTGAGTATGTTAGATAGCACACTTTATTTATGCATTTACATTTATTGCTTGTAAATGTGTATGTGTATGTGATGGGGAAAGACGGCGGATGCGCCAAGATCACGACGTGCTTTGGTTGTCATCAGTGGGTGATCCCGATGAATGTGTGTGATTCTGTTATTTACAGTACTTAATGTTTCTACAATAAATGATTGTGTTTCTTACATATTCCTGTGTTGGCCTTTTTGGTAAACATAGGTGTCGCTGTTGGAGTTGCTCAGGTTCCTTGGTCCACTACTGGTTCGGGAGTTGTGTCTGACCTTGAGACATAGATAGATCATACGTGGTTAGATGCGTACATCAATCCCAATGTACGTTAGTGATTTAGTGTAGTTGCTTTTATTTTATTTAAAGTATGTGTTAGATGACCCAGTCTAAGCTTTAGAGGCCCTCGTTGCCAAAGCCATAGTCCCTCGCTGTCACGACCCAATCACACATGAGCTATGACCGGCCAATGCACAAGCTCGCGAAAGTCCCTATTAAATGAGTTTAGGTGTTCATCGAACAATTTTAGATTAAATAAAAGTAGAAAGCGTGAAAAATACCCAGAGAGTGCATCACTAAAAATACACATGATTCATTCATAATTCCGAGATTACAACAAAAGCCTATAGAACTGATACAAAGGTACAATATAATCCCAAATGATAACCAATGCTCTTACAACTACTTCTCAAATCTTGAAAGGGGTTTTATAAAATGCATAAATTATAAAGCTAGAGTGAATACAGTAACAACCAAATCATTCACGTAAAACAAAGCATTTTAGCTAAAAATAGTAACAGTGGCTCGATGGCATCAAGTGTATTGTCATTGACCCTCCATGTCATATCAGATTTCGGCTTTTTTCATGCATGAACCTGCAACAAGTGCATATTGATTGCTTTAGGCATTCTGTCCGAGATATAGGACTGTCAACCAGTCTATCAAGCCAACCGATTATAGCCTTCACGGTACCAGAACATGGGAGAGCTGCCCCGCATAAATGCATAGTGACATGACTCGGCCCTGACTGCATGGTATCTGACCCTGCCCTCAGCACCGGGCCCTTATCCATTTATGATCGTATTCCGTGGCCATGTCATGTCCGTGCCGATAATCATATAAAATATTTTACCACATTATTTGTCCATATACATAAAAGTGTGTTTCATATGCTCTTCTCTTTTCTTTTGCAAGAGTGTTAACATAATAAGATTTGGGCTCAATAGCCATAACAATACTTCATAAAATGGAGTGAGCAAGTATAGAAAGTGCGAGTAAATAAGGCATGTAAAGATTCACATTTTCTTAGTGTGATTTCTTCTTGAATTTCACCACAAATTTGTCATAAAAAATACAATAGATTAATTCTAAGCTTTTGCCAAACTGCTAATAGTTTTGCCGAGCTGAGGTGTCGGGTCAACTTGGTTGGACTTCTCCTCGCCGACGATCACGCTCCTCTAAGGCTACTGGACAACCGAAGTGGCCGAAGGGCCTACTGGTTATTTCATACTAGCGAGTGCCGAACACTGGCACCTTAGTGCCGAACAGATAGATCCGGAAACCATTTTGCCGAACTGACAGTTCTGCCGAATAGTCAATAAGGGCTTTTGATAGACTTGGCAGTGCGGGAAATAGGACTCTGGTCATTAAAACTTGTCAAAATGATTGGTAAGATGATTACAAGGTCTTAAGATTAATTGTCCGAGCAACTAGATACATAGCCGAGCTCAGAGAGCTAAGATTCCAAAAGGACGGACAGTCTCTCTGCCGAGCACAAGTGCCCCGGTAAGTGGGAGGTTGGCAATGCTCTAGAAAAAGTCAGTGATCTTATATGATGGTCCGGGCATACATGTCGAGCTGAAATGAACTCATCTGGACGATTCAATAGGTATTCTAGACTATTTGGCCAACTGCCGAACACTCGGGATTTTCCAAACTGAAGTACGAAGGCATGGTTTGCTTCGGTAGAGCCAAGAGGAAGGTTGCCAAACTGAAATTAGTAAGGCAAAGTCCTTCGATAGACTTGCCGAACAATCGATGAGGTAACAGAACTTTGATTATGTTGATTAAATCATGATCGAGGGGTTAAAAATTTGCTTGAGTCAGGAGGATTAAGCTACTAGTCTCCCAAGTGGTTGATCGAGCTGATCATTATTCGCGGATTATTGGTCCGGACTATGAGGATTCTTCTGTATTGTAAGCAAAGTGGTTCGGAGGGTTTGGAAGGTTGTTTGAGGAGC
>NMUG010002774.1:0-15557 GCA_002855965.1 Monotropa hypopitys
AATAATTATCAAGGTAATTACCGGATTAGTGACGTGACAATATCATAGTAACAGATTACAACTAATAACAACTCTAATAATATATGCAATTGAAAAACTGAAACTACTGATGACATAAATAAGTACAAGTGCTAATATAACGGGGCTCAACAAACAGGGTATAAACAAGACCCGGGCCCAAATAAACTTAACAACTGAAATAACTGAACGTCCTACTACAGGCTACTGAAATATAAAAATTGAACAATTAACAATTGTTGAAACCAAACGGACATAACCTTCACACTAGACACTGCGCTGTAGCTCGAAAGGTGGACACGCTACTCGCGATTACCTAAAATCGTGTAAACACACATCAGCACGACGTCGTGGTGAATATAAGAACAATATAAATAAGAAGTAAAGTAAGTGACAAAGCTGGTTTTCAAAATATCTCATTTCTCTTTTACAAAACCCTTTATAAAATATAGGATTTTCTCTTATTTTCCATATCCATTTCTTGAATTACAATTCATCCTTCTCAAATGTTTTCCTCTTCCTTTTTCTGAATATCCTTTTTAATATATTTCTCAAATATTAGATCGTTAACTTTCTCTTCTCAAAACAGTTTCCATTGGATTCAATATTGATCCATAAATCACATCTGTCACAAGATCGAGTAGGGATCTTTCAATATTCTCTTTACATTGCTTTTTATTTATACATATTACTGATATAGCCAAGGGTCATTCAAATCTGTTGACCAACGTTAATTCTAGATGTATTACCCAAATGAATCATCCCTGATGAATACACAGGTAATGAGTTTGGGGGCCGCTCCACCTCCCAGCGGTAAGGCACTAACATCCAACCTCTAGGTGCATATAAATATATTCTGAATCTCATTGCCTTTTTAGGCCAATCAACTCCTCGACATAAACCCTGAGGTAGGTTTCAAGGCTATAATAGTATATACAGTAAAGATCTGTCAAGATACTTTTTAAAGTATAAATCAAAATCCTTTCCATTTTCCTTGTTTTCCAAATATCTTATTAATTTACCATCTTCCTTCTTATATTTCCCAAATCATCAAAACTTGTTTTTTTAAATCAACATAAACCATCTCTTAAACTTTTTCTACCAAAAAGCATTTTGAGATCAACTTACTTGAAAATTTCTTTTTACCATATTCTTGCTTAAATATATATATATATATATATAAGTATACATATATCAACTTATTTATACAGTTCTAAATATACTCACATTGATAAGAAGATTATATGCCACGCCTTTTCCTTTCCCTAGAGCATCCGATGAAGATGGTAACTCAGAACCTAGCATTTAAACAAGGCAACACATAAGATAACTATCTAAAATAGTACTTCTTATATTTGCAACAAGTTCTAGGAATAAAGATTTCATAAGTTTTCTAAGGTTTTTCATTTGATATCCTTACAACTTTAGTAATTTAATCTTAGAGCGTTCTGATAGATTTCCCATATATTCACTCTTAAATTGTTCTAAACGTTTTTAGATTACCCAGGATGCCTAAAGTTTCAGTCCAAAAACTAACTGCCCACTGTTCTGCCCACCGACAGTAGGACCGGTGGATCCACCAGTCGCACCGATGGTCGTGTTGGTCTTGCGACCGGTCCTGCTTCCGGTCTGCGACTACAATTTTTCTCCTAATTTTCAAACTTTGATTTCTCATTCAATACTCATCCAAACCGCATCGAGTTAATTTCTATGACTTCCTAAGATCAAATACAAGAAATTATATAAGTTTTGGCATAGAATTTACCTCTTTTGGTTGAGTTTTGGTAATCTGGTTGAGTTTTGCAAAAACTGGGTTTCTTCATAGATGACTACTGTTCATCTTCCTCCCCTACTTCAAACCTGATCAACTGCTATCCTTCGATTCTTTATGTACTCAAACTCTCCTACTTAATTTATAAATATCAAAAATGAATTGTCTCTCAACTAATTTCCACATATTTGCTGATTTAGAGCTTTGGTTGATGTTGCCAATGGTTATGCAGAATAAGAATTCCTTACGATAATGTTTTCTAACAATATACGGCTTGCAAAACACTTGTACTCACAAACTCTCAACACCTCACAACCTTGTTTCAGTCCTCACAACATGTTACACAATAGATATAAGTTGTTCCTATAGTCTACGTTGCATTACACAAGATTGACAGATCCTTGTTAAATTCCTATTTTCCTTCCTAAATCACAATCTCACCTTTGGTTTTGATTCATTGCACATTGACCCCTCTAGTTTATTATTTCATTTTGACTACATCTATTTCAATTCTATTCCCTTCATTTAAGCTCTAAAAATTTCCAAAAAGTTCTAGTAAATTTTATTTAATGTTTTCGAGCTTCTAAAAATATTTTGGATATTTTTACTTCATTTCATAATATTTTTAATGATTTGATTTCCTTATTGAATATTTAATTATCATTTAATTAATTCATATTTAAATTATTAAACCTATTTAACGCGTACAGGTTTCACATCAATAGTCCTACGGGACTTGATGCTAAGGAATCTCGACAAAGGCAACATGACTGCTCCGTTCGACAGTCCTACGGGACGATGCTACGGCATCTCACCATAGACAGCACGACTACTCGGCTCGACGTTCCTAAGGGACGCCATGCTTCGACATCTTCCCAGAAGTAGTAAAATGGCTCGAGTTCACAGTCTTATAGGGCTTAATGAGAACATCGTTTATGCAGAATAGAGCGTCACAAAAATGTCACCAAGAGTATCAACGACAAACAAACTTAAAGTCAAGCATAAAACAGAAGTGAAGAGCTCTATCTACCTAAGCACATCACTTGTGGGAGGAGAAGTACACTAACACTCGAAACAACAACAAGTATGGCATTGAAATAACATCAAAAAGTCATCAAAGTCATCACAAAATACAAATTGCAAAATTCCCAAGTATTATAGGACTCAACGCTCAGTCACTACAGAGTCAAAAGCAGGATTGACAGAGGCCTCAGTAACCCTATGGATGTCTAAGACCTCAACAGTCACAATGTCATTAGAAGCCCTATCAAGAGAAACTATCGCCACCTCAGTGGAATCAGGAGCCTCAACAAGTGTTTTTTTAATATTTTCCTCAGTAGTCTCCAAGAAAATGGGATTATCAAGAGTCCCGTCCTCTACATCAGGTACGTCGATTGTTACCCTCATTTCCTCGGGCATCGAGTGAAAGATTAAGAAGTCAGTGTTGGGGTAGTAGGCGAAGGAAGCTTCCCTGAACATTTCAAAACCTTTACCAAAGTAATGAAAGATCATCTCCCTGTAGCCATCTGATTTAACCATGGAAGCGGCTATTTCAAGCTTCATATCGTTCTTGAATTTTTGAAACTCCACAGACAACTTGCAATCATCAATAACTTTTTGCCGGGTAGTCTCAAGAACCTCCATCTTTGGGGCTTCAAGAGCCAAGAACTTGCATTCCCAGTGCTTAAGCTGAATCTCAACGAGATTCTTGTTCTGGGCAAGCTCGGCATTCATCTTCTCCAACTCCAGATTGGCAAAAGTAAGACTTGTGACAGCAACGTCCCGAGAGCCAGTCACCTCATCTAT
The DNA here is from genome assembly GCA_002855965.1 of Monotropa hypopitys. Taxonomy (NCBI): domain Eukaryota; kingdom Viridiplantae; phylum Streptophyta; class Magnoliopsida; order Ericales; family Ericaceae; genus Monotropa; species Monotropa hypopitys. Next base: position 3,596 of record NMUG010002774.1, read on the forward strand.
GTAAGCAACGTTGTTGGTAACTAAGCTCTTGTTAGAAGCTTCCAATGCATCTTTGTCATTGGAAAGCACAGTAACCTGTCTGCCAAGGAGCTTCATCTTTATTATAGCCTGTGAGAGAAAGGCACATTACAAAAACAAAAAGAAGATGTGGCTGTGGAAATAAAAGGGAATTGACCAAGCAATATCATACCTTTACAAGATCGAACATGCCTCCTTTGTAGAGGTCCACAGGGTCAATTACCGACATGACCCGGATGTCGACAGGTTGAGCAAAATGACTCATCTTCTTTACAGTTACCTCCGAATCTATGAGCCCCGACAGGCCATCATCATGCTTGCATAAGGAGGTTTCTCTTTCAGTAACGATTGGAGGTGGAGGAGCATATGCAGAAGGGAAATAAGAAGGAGGCACATCAACCATGAGCCTCTTTCCTGTGGCCTTGTCGAGGATCACAGTAGGGGTAGAGGTCTTGTCTTGAGGAGGAACTCCTCCTTCCCTAATGACCACCCCCTTTTGGGGGGCTGGGTCTCCCATGAGTGCGGCAATATCAGCATCCTCGTCCTCATCCCTCCTTCTTTTGATAGGATGCTTGGGTAGCATGGGGGCACTCTTTTGCTATTGGTTCGACATTTCTGCAGACATCAAAACAGCAAGATCATAACTCTACACTACCAGAATAGCTTGTGCTACAAAGCATCCCTACCTCTCTCAAGGGCGAGGGATGTATTTCTAACCTTAGGACCTAAGATGTGAGTAGTTAGGGATTCTGAAGTGACCAGGAGGGAATACTTATGAATGGAATGACTACAGGCCTTCAAGATTTCCTCTCTCTTCCTTTTAGAAATGCTCACACATTGTAATGACCCGTATTTTCTAAATACATTTTCGGAATTTAATTTACACTTAAAATCGATTTGTGGATCTTGATATATATTTTATCTCAAAATCTTATTACGATTTTGAGGTAGTTGACTCCATAATATGGTAGAGAATTCGATTACGAATCCAAAGAATCTTGAATCGAGTCAATCGTAGATCAGACGAAAAAGTTATGACCGAAATACTCTCGGAGGTCACATCTTTTCAAATTTTGCCAAAATCCCTTATAGAGACCAGTCCCCTTAGCCGCTGAAGACCGGTCGGGATTGGGCAGTGAGTTCTCGTACCAGCGCGCGACCGATCCTCCTTGCTGCTGCAGACCGTTCAAGATTTTTCAGTAGGCACAATTTTTTGGAAGAGACCGGTCCCCCGAGCCGCTGCAGACCGGTCTCCTAGTGTAATTTTCCAGTCCAACAGTTTTAATGAAGGGAAGCTTGGTCATTTCGCGTAGGGGGTATATATATGATTCTGTGCACGATTTTGATCATCTTCTCCCTCATTTTGCCCTAGCCTTTCTCTCTCTACCTCCATTGAAGGTTCTCTCTCCCTTCTCTCTAACATATCTCCCTCCTCCCAAGCTCCAATGGACTCGAGCCTTTGAGAAACGTCGATCACCTCGTCGATCTCTCTCCATCTATGTGCATAGCTCGTGCCGTTGTCAAGACACCCTCATCTAGGGTTCTCTCCATGCTTTGGATTTGAGGTAAATATGTTTCTATCGTGTGTTTGTGTGGTTGTGTTAGGCCATTAAATTGATTTACAAGATTAAAATCAAAGATTTTCTATAAAACCTATGTTTTGGAAATCATGAATAAATCATGTTTGATCAAATGAAATTGGAATCATCCTTGCATTGGAATTGGTAGTTCTTGGTGGATGTGAGGATATGTGGGTGTCAATTTGATGTCTAGGACTTGTATTTGAATTATTGGACATTGATGGAAATTGAGGAGTTTTGTCCTAAGAGTCTAATTGATGGAATTGAGTGATGATCTTGTGCCCGCTAGGTGTTTGATACAATGCCCGAGGGGCTTACGAGTATAATTCATCGTTTCATAGGATTGTTAAGTCTTGGTTAGGACCTTGTATGTGGCTTTGGACTTATGGGTGATATGTTGGATGACTAATTAGATGTCCTCGGTGACTAGGACCCTTGTGTGCACTTGTGTACTCTAGGTGTTTGGTGAAACGCCGTAGTGAATGGAATTGAGTATCGATGTGTGAACTCGTTACACTTAGCTTGGGAACTCATCCCTATGAGGTTGGTGACCTTAGATTGGATTGGTTGGATGGCAAGAGATGTACTATATGTGTTGATATGTGAATTCATCACACCTATGTGGGAACTCGTCCCCTTGAAGTGAATTCATCACTAGTGTTGGGAAACTCGTTCCCTTAGATTGAATTCGTCATTCTCATCAATTCACCTATTAAACAACCAACCAAAATAATGTGATTGTGGATGTGTGGGATGATAGATCAATTCATGATCTCCGGGTCAATTCGTGATCCTCGGACGAATTCGTGGTCATTCGCGTGTGGGGTTGGTTCTTGAATTCGTTGAGACAACCCGAATCAATTCGTGATTCCTTCGTGAGTTAGTAGGTCCTTGAATTCGTTGAGGCGACTATAAATCGATCCCGAGCTTAATGGTTTTTAAAGTGGTTTTCGAAACCTAGTCCATGTTGGGGTAAGCCGGTCCTTGTTTGTAGGATGGTCGAGACTCATGTGACTCTTTCAAAGTATAGTCCAAGTTTGGGATAGGCCGGTCCTTATTTAGTGAGGCGGTTCAAGACTCGTGCGACTCGTTTTTAAAGTTGTGTTAAGCCGGGATTCGAAAAAACTAATCAACAAGATAAATCAACTCACAATGTGTACCTATATAAATATGTATATAGAGGAAATGGAAGGATAGTCGATGTGCGACGCGGTTTGGTGGATTGTGGGTATGAGCTAAGTCGTGGAATTAGCTAGTGGACTCGATGTGATATTTGGCTTGGCGTGCCATAGCTGGTAACGGTATTATTATATATGAGTAGTACTCTTGGGTGTTCTTTCCTAGAGGATTGTGGTTGTGGAGACATGTGGTTATGGCATGGTTAAGGTTAAGACCCTTAGTCTTCCAGCTTGTTCTAGTGTACGCGGTCTAATTGCGTGGTTAAAGGGGTACTCGGTAAAGAGAAGGTATTGACTTGTGTTGTGGTTGGTCTTGAGAAAGATTGAATAGTTGGGCTATCTCTTTGTGTTCTTGTGTAGATGGAGGACTTGGTTAGACTTATGAGTCTTGGTTTGAATAGTGACTTGGTAGTGGTATTTGGGATTGTGTGAGTGATAGCATACTTGGGATTGCATCGTAGGGATTCACATCACTTGCACATGTCACCATAATTGCATTTACACTTGATAGACGCATATTTACTGGGTCTTTATGACTCAACCTTCTTTTTATAGTTTTATACAGGTTTGCATGGTTTGGTAGCTTGTAGCCAGGAGTTGGCATTGGCTTGCTCCATCTTCCCTTTCAGTGAGCGACATTCCATTTGTATTTCATTTTGTATCATCATAATAAATCCCCTTTCTCCCCATTACTTGTAGTTTGAGTTTCATTTCAATTGTAAAGACATTATTTGTATTTCAATTTCGAGCAAGTATTATGTAAAGAATTTGTAAAGTAATGTGTTTGACTATTCACGGCCCTTTTGTCACGTGGTTTGGTTAATGTGGTTTTATAATTAATCATTCTTTTATTCCATTCAAAAAAATAGTTTGAAAATCCGGGGCGTGACACACGTTCCCGACCTAACAAGGTGACAACCAATAAGAACAGAATCAGGATACAACTTAAAAGAGCACATTCCTATAAGGAATAGCTCGGAAAGATGAAGTGCTCACTCTCAGTCGAAGGGAAGCCACATTGACTGCAGATGTGGAAATTCTTCTTCTCCTCCCAGGAACTAAATTCCCAATCCTGATCACCAACGAAGAAAAAATTGTCTTTCCACGATTTGTTTGACAAAGGGAGGTCCTTGACTAAATCCTCCCCCTTGTCTCTCTTGGAAAAGTACCACCACCCCCGAGTCATGGGACTCTCTTTCAAATTAAATAGATGTAGAAAAACTCTTAAGAATAGAGGGGGCTTCCCCCAAGAAGAGGCACTCCACAGTACTGCACACCCAATCAGAGTCCTCCAGGCATTAGGGGTGAGCTGGGCAGGTGCAAGCTAGAAATCTGGCAGAATTTCCCTACCTACGGAAGGAATTGGAATACGTAATCCCCCTTCTAAAGCCCCCAAGTAAATACAAGCCTCATTCGGGGTACTAGAGCAAGCACTCTTGCCCTTTCGAGGGACCCAGACAGACACATGGCTTGGAATCTCATACTTATCCGTGATCAACTCTAAGTCAGAAAGCGAAAGATAAGACTCGTAGTTCCATGCGGAAAACTCGTCTTCAGGGTGAGAGTTCCTAATAGGACGGGGTGCTATGGGCTTTTCCCTCAAAGCCAGCAATCTCGAGACTTCTCGACCAATGAGAGGAGCATCGTCAATGTCCGTTTCGACTTCTTCACTCGGAGCGGTAGGAGTGGCAGCTCTCTTGCTAGAACTGGCCATAAGGTACTTCGAAATGTTCCAGGAGGACAAGAAAATAACACGGACACAAGGATGGAGAGTGAAGGCGCACCTAGAGAAGACCTGCAAACCCAAAGTCTCAGAACTCAAATCCAAGAACGGGAGAAAGATGAAGAACTCAATGGAAACTGCGCTAGAATGCAAAGGAATGGGACCCCAATCGATTAGAGTCTCCCTTCTTTTGAATAAAAATGAGCAACGATCAAGATGGAGTGGTAAAGTTTTGGAAGTCATGTTGGGGTCGCGATGGACAACACGTGACGTCGGACATTTAATGCACACTCATCCCAAGGAAGGAGAATCGCCATTTGCAAAAGTTAAATGTTCCTATCCTCTCGGCCCGACCAAGAGCCCAGGAACAGGGGAACAGCTGATAAGGGAAGTATCGTGTCAGGTCAGCTCAGACCTGACCCCCGGACGACAACTCGGTAATAATCAGGCCAGTCTGACTACAAGCTCGGTCATGTAGGTCTACGGATGACACGACCACTACGTAATGAATGATTAGATGCTCGTAAAGAGAGTTGAGGATGCAGACATTGTCAAAGGAGGATAATCTGATCCCCGTGATTCTAGCCTTTAATGGCGGAACAGATGTGCACGATTAAGGAAACTACTACAGGGCGTGCAATAGTTATGGAAGGGGAGATGTGTTCCCGTGAATCTCGTTCCCAAACGATTTAGGGTTACGGGAGGACTAAACGGTGGTATAAAAAGCATAACGGTAATCCGCAATTGAGGTATGTGCAATTCACCCAGTACTTACTATTCTTTTTCTCTCTTATCAATTCATACACTTACTTGATCGTCGGAGGCGGTTCATTGACACAACTCCCTACCTTGTATTACTTGTATCGTAGTTTTGCAGGTCAAAGCAGAGCAATCAAAAGAACAAGACACAAGTTTCAAGTCATTCACAGGCAAGACTAGTTGTTCCAGGAAGCAATTCATCAGGTATTATTAGGGAAGTAATCTTGATCATAATTTTTATCGCGCACTTAATCTATTTTAGTATAACGTTTCCAATGTTTATAAAGATGAAATACAGCAGTGTACTTGGAACTCTCAATGAGCAAATCATCTGAAACGTATTATACATAACATGTATGGAATAACAAGACGGAAGATAAAGTCAAACTACAATCTTCCATTTGGGTTAAGAGCACTCAAAACACAAAAACAAATAACATCAACTATAATCCTCCACCTGGGTTAAACAGCACCCAAAACACAAAAATCAAAAAAACATCAACCATACATAGTGATCTAATGGTATATGGTTAAAAGCAAGGGAAATAATGACGAATAAGTTAGAGCCTAAATCTAAACTTACACGAACTGCTCCTAATACTGACAACGTTATTAGCAGCTAAGCTGTCCACCACCAGGTTGCATCTAACCAAGAACTTCCATTTCGTGAGCTTGATAGACCCAAGTTTGATCCTCACCGGTACTGTCGCCCTCAGCCTCAGAGGAATGCTTCCGGTCTGCTGCTGGGCCCGCAGTGCCATCAGCAGATTGGACCCGTTCTGTGTTTGTCCCGTTAGAGGCACGTTGATCACCGTCGTGTTCTGATGGCCCTGATAGAATTTAGGCAATGAACCCTGGCAAAGCTGTGTTGAGACGTACCACACACTTATCCGGCTGCCGCTCTCGTAGTATATTCCGATCTTCTTGTTAGGGTTTCGCGCAGGGATGTTGACGTCAAACGACGTGTAGAGGCTGTCGTCGGTGTTCAGATTGAACTGAGTGATTGTTATGCTGTCGACCGAGTACTTTGGGAGTTTCGGTTGGAAGACGAAGTAGATTATGGCAGCAAGGATTCCAAGAATAACGATTTGAAATATGATTAGACATATAGTCCAACACAAGCACTTGCAAAAGCAGTTTCTTCTCTTGGGTGGTCTTGAGTACTGCATCGCTGGTAGCGTGCGGCGGAACGGACGGTGTTCCATTGGCTGACCCGGGTCGCCTCTCTCCGACTTGTAAACACCGTTGGGCACTAGCGGAGCGGTTGGAGTCTGCGGCCGTGCCTCGGGGTCCTGCATGGCAGGATGAATCCTCTGATGATCTGCCATGGATGGGTTCTGAAACTTTTCTTGTGTATTCTTGTTTCCTTTGTTTATAGAGCTGATATGGGTTTTTTTATATAGGCTTCATCAGGACGTATGAAAGTGTCATCTCTTAAAGTCATATTTAAGTTTCCATCTTTGACTTTAGTTAAGAGGTTGATGAATCCCTTTCCATGATGGCTTATATTGTGGGGAGTCCTCACATGGTTCAGTTTTGTATTTTAGGTGTTTGATTTGGTCTAACATTTTGCATTTCTAGGCGCACACTTGCCGAGTCCGATACCGTGTCCGACCTAAACACACTCACAGAATAGAGCTTTGCTATGTGCAATGATCATTACAATGACGGATAATTTCCATCGTTCAAGAGTTAAACAAATCATCATTTCATTTTTATGCTTAACTCCTAAACGGTCCAAATTGTCTGTCATTGCAATGATTATTGCAAGGATCATTGCAGATAGCATATTCCGACAGAACAAGTGAGTCAGAAGCCTAACTTTTTCAAGTATTTTTTTGTATTTATTTATTTATTTCATTATTCTAATTTTATCTCAAATTAATTGTTTTTTTTGGATGCAGTGTTTTTTTACCTCAGAAGTCTTTGTTTTGGGATGGAGAGTTTTTTTGAGGATCTCTTTTCCATAATCAAATACTGTGACAGGAAATATATTACTGGAAATATTGATTTCAATATATAAAATTAAATAAAAAATTACAGAATATGCATTTTATAAAATACTGCAAATGGAGAACAAGAAATGTAAAAAAAAACAGTATGTGTTAATGCGAATTACGGTTTTAAGTCAAAAGAGACCGTTTCATCGGAAGTGTTTGAGGTTTTTGTTGGCTGTCAGCTCTCAAGATAAAATCGGTTGTCTAACTATATAATCCTGCAAAAAAATTAATACGATCAGATAAACTTAAATATTTCATTTGATCGCTTAAAATTTCATTCATCAGTTATGCATAAATTTTGTGAAAAAAAAATATAAACGATTGAAGAAAGAAGTTAAATTTATCTGATTGCACTAATTTTTTTATACAAACGCTTACACTAATATTTAAATTGTAATAAATAGAAAGAAATTTTTGTGAGTGGTTCGATGTGCACGCCACACATACATACTCATATTGGACCCGCATAGAATTGCCTCACAAAAAATTTGATCTATTTATTAATTTTATATATTATTTGAAATGACCCTACAAAAAAATGACATAAATTGAACAAATTTAAGTACTTTCTTAAATCGTGAATATTTTGTTTCATAATTTTTAAATCTAACTTTTGAATGAAATTTTATTTAACTTTATTCAATTGCACTAATTTTTTGTAAGATAATTTAAAATAATATTTTAATATTAATAAATAAATTGAATATTTTTTATGTGGATCCCAAAAAATAAAAAAAGTGACCAAGTACACAAAGCTCCCACATATGCAGGGTCTAGAGAAGAATTGATGTACGCAGTATTACCTCTGCTAGCAAATAGGCTGTTTTCGTGAATCGAACCCATAACCTACAAGTCACAATATGGTAGCTTCACCGCTATGTGAGGTTGACCCTTTCAAAAAATAGTACTACCTTCGTCCCAAATTATTGGTCCCTTTTGGAAAATTCAAACTTATTAAGATGTGTAAAAAGTTTGTATTATTTTTTTGTTATCTCTAAGTTCAGTGGATATTAACGCTGATTTTGTGAGACTGTTTTATTATATGAAATTCAAAACATATGTAAAATTTTATTTGATAAATATGAATTAGTTTTCTTATATAAAGTTTTTAAAATCGTATAAACTATTATAAGATAATAAAAAATTGATAAATCAATTGAAATAGAAAAATACTTTTTAATGATAAAATTGGAAAATCAATATTGATGAATATTTTAAAAAAATGGGACATATTATTGGAAGGGTAATCGAAAGGAGGAGGAAACGGGGAAGGCCAAATGCCAAAGTCAAAGATGATATGCTTTGGAAGAGTACACGCTTAATACAATACGCGGTGTTTTGGCAATGAAAAAAAAAGCAGGACAAAGTCATCATGTGATGTGATCATATTTGATTTGATTTGGCTTTCAATTTATGTGTGTATTTCACTTTGATTTTTATTCCCCCCACCCACACAAAATGATTCCTTTTGGGCACAAAATAAAGAGAGACCCCTACTATTAAAAACACACAAATATCCTTATTCCTCTTTTGTTTTTTTAATATATATTTTTAATCTTTTTATCATTTAATTCATTTAAGTTAAATTTAAATAAAAATTTACAAAATATCAGAATTCTAGTATTAAAATACAAAAATATAAATATCGAATATTTATTTAGACAAATGTAATATATTTTTGTTACAATTAGTGTTTTTATAAATAATATAATATTCAAAATAAAAAAAGTAATAGACTTTTGCACCACCTGTGCATACTGATTCATAGACCCACCTGATCTATGGCAAGACTATTGAATCACTCCAAAATATCATTTTCATAATTAACACCCTTTTTATTATTTTCACCAAAACACCCTTTTTATACTCAACACCATTTTCTTTAAATAAGAATATCATTTATCACCATATCTAACTCAACACTATATTTCTTAATAGAAATTATCACCACTCTTACTTAACACCTTATTAGAAATCACCATTTTATAACATCTCTTTTCTCAAAACACATTATTACCACTTAAACACACTCTAAACCCAACACCATATTTTCCTTTAGAAAATCTTATTTTACACCATACTCGTTTGAAAACATCATTTCACACTTTACCATCCTTTAACATTTGAAAGCATAATTTTATAATTTTACCATTTAGAAATACGTGATCCAAAGGATTTCCCACTTTGAAAACAACTTCTAAAACACACAATTTGTACTAGTAAGAATAATAACTTACTAAACCTTATACGATCTATAATAAGTACTCACCTTGAACGAAAGATCTTTAAATAACCTGTTTTCCCTTCCTCTGATTTGAACACGACGGCTCACCAACACCTAGAATATACCAATAAGCTAAAAATCAGCTTCTGATGATAATAACTTATTCATTTTATGCTAACTTTCCTTTAAAACATTATTTTTCCAAACTTTATATTTTTCCCGAGGATCAAGATATCGGTATCTTGGTCTCCCAAGATATCGATATCTTGGACATACTCCTAAGATATCGGTTTCTGCTCAAGGGTTTTCTGGTTTCTCGCAGCCTCAAAATACTGGTATCTTGGCTAATCTAGATATCGGTGTGGTGACCGGACCCATACCTTAGGGAAATAATCTTTTATAAAACCAATCATAAGGGCGTCGGCCACTAGGGCTGTCCGGACCGGAGGTCCCGCACTATTGCCGACCGCCATTGTCCGAACAGCTCCCCCTTCGGTGATACCCTTCGCCACCTTGCGACCCACTCCCGAGCGAACCGGACCACCCGGAGGGCCATCCTTCCGTCACTGTCGTGGAGCATCCGCCCAGATGCTCCGTCCGTATGACCTAACCCGGTCCATCAACCGTCCAGGCCCACTAAAGGGTCCTCGACGTGCGGCCCACTCAATATTCTTGAGCCTCAAGCCAACATTCCCCTATAAATACTCCCTATGGGGTACTGTTCACGGAATCGATCAATCAATCTAGGTTTTGATCCCCGACCGCTACCGTCCGGCCTCCTATCATTTGCTTTACCCTCTCCTCAAACAGTTACTAACTTAAGCATCGGAGGCCCCGTTGGTCAAAACCGACCGGCGGGCACTAACCATTGTTTTACAAGAGCCAAGCAAGGAGATCCATTGTTTACTTGCAGGGACCACTCAAGCCGTCGGCCAGAATCGATACCCCATATCCGGAGGACTAGCGACCGAAGGACCCGTTCGGCAGAAACAGGTTACCACAATTGGCGTTCACGGTGGGACGAGCTAGCCCAAATCTCAGTGGAAACCAGTTATCTGCCCCTCTGTTGAGCTATTCCTCATGGAAGACGGTAACAACACACCGGTGGTCCAGGACCCTGCTCTCCCCATCGGACCTGCTCCTCCTCCCCCTCAACATGTCTCACTAGGGCTCTTCGCCTCTCCATCCGGCCTCACCCCGGAGCTCGGGTCAGCCTATGCCGCGACCATGGACCGGATGCTGAAGGAGAGGGACGCGGAGATCGCCCAGCTTCGGGACCAGGTGACTCGGATGGCCGACGCCAACAACTCAGCTTCACGATCTTCAGGATAGCGGCGGCACCGGCACAAGTCAAAGGAAGATAGGGAGCGCAAAGGAAAGGGAGAGGCCGAAGGACGTGAGCGTCGGACGGACCACTCAGAGGGCAACGGTAGGCACCCCAAGCGTCCTGAGTCTGTCCCTCTCTACATATACGAAGGGGGTGAGTTCGTTGAAGTCTGCCCACACGACCTCCAAGACTTCTGGCCGGAAACAGAGAGCTCCGGTCAGCAAAGGGAGAAGCGCCATCACGACCTAGAAGAAAGGCACCGACACCGCTCTCCAGTTTCAGATGACGACAGAAGGGAGCATCGACGCCACCAAAGGGACCACCCCTCCGACCATCCCTCGCGGCAGGCCCTTCAGGATGTCGATGCTCGCCTAGAGAAGCTCAGCCTCTCTCCTTTCTCCCAGACCATCGAATCCGCTGTCCTCCCTCCTGGCTTCAGTTTGCCAAAATTTACCAGGTATGATCCAAAGACCGACGCCTACACCCATCTCATCTACTTCCGACAGATCATGGCGCTCTACTCTTCGAGCGACGCCGTCCTATGCAAGGTCTTCCCTATGAGCCTTGGCACCCAGGGCTCGCTTTGGTTCAACAAGCTTTCCTCCCGGTCCATCCGAAGCTTCAGAGACTTGGAGAGGTCCTTCCTTGCCCGCTTCGTGACCAGCGGCAAGCAGAAAAAAGAGGTCGACTCTCTGATCAGTCTCAAAAAGCGACCGGACGAGACTCTCCGGCAGTACACCGACCGCTACTGGGAGCTGTACAACGACATCCAGAACTGCGATCAGGGAGTCACCACCTCCTCCTTTAAGCTGGGCCTAGAGTCCGAAAGTCTCATGCTCCGGGAGCTCATGCTCCATCCTGCGGAGAACATAGACGACCTCATGCAGATGATCGACAAGTTTTGTCAACTGGAGGAGATCTTGGCAGAACAAGCCTCCATCCGACCACCACAGGTCCGGCCTGCCCCCGCCCAACACAACCGGAGGCAGGTCAACATGGTGAAAACTGGAGATAAGAAGGCTCCAAAATCGAAGGACTACGTTGTGGAGACCACAGTTTTTACAGAGCCAATCTACATTGTCCTCCGGTTGATCAGGGATGAGCCGTTCTTCAGGGAGCCAGATCACAAGCTGGGAGAAAGGCATCCCAACGG
>NMUG010002775.1:0-15554 GCA_002855965.1 Monotropa hypopitys
TATCTAGGCCTAATCACAAGACTACTCACACATACTAAAATTTAACATGAAAATAACATGCACTCTAAATGAAGCCATGATCATTTGCCAACAACACTAACTTATTTTTATAGAAATGGAAAACTTAAGATGGTGAGAACAACATTAAGACTTAAGAAAAATTGAAAGGAAATACTTTTAAAAAGACAAGAAAAATTACTTGGAAAGAAAAACTTGAATTTAGAGATATGGAATAGCAAGACTAACACCTACAACATTATAACTTAAGGAAATGCAAAGCTAGAATTAAAAAGGCATCAAAAGAAGAGGGTGGTGCAAGAACAAGGTAAGAACAAATGTTAGAACTCTCTCTAAATCAATACATATCATAAAATGGTATTACATGGGCTTAGGGCAACCAAAGTCGTGGTTGCCCTATTTATACAAATGGGTAAAAAATGTGTAAAAATTCTAAATTGCCCCCACTAAGTTAAATTAATCACAAATCAAATTTTGGAAAACTTACTAAATCGACCGGTCGGATGAAATGAATCGACCGGTCGGATAGGCTAAAAATAAAATCTCAGATATGAAAATCGACCGGTCGATTAGAAAAAATAGACCGGTCGGATAGTATAAATTGTGGTTCTGATGAAAATCGACCGGTCGGAATAAAAGAATCGACCGGTCGGATTTAAGAAATGTGGTGCCTGATGAAAATGGACCGGTCGGATGAAATGGATCGACCGATCAGTTTTTGACCGAAAGAATTGACAGAACAATGGACCGGTCGATCAGTTTGATCCGACCGGTCGGTTTTTGACAGAAACCAAAAACTTGGTTTTTGGTTCTGAAAATGAGTGGAATTGTTCTGAGGCTTCTCGGACATCCTCAAATTCCTCGTTGCGCTCTTGTGGGATTAAATCATCTCCTCTCGGAGCATTCGTAGCTTCTTTGCCACCCCTGGTTCTTTTCAAAGTAGAATTCTTCTACCTTGTGGAGTTCTTGTGGACGATGTTCGGGAACAATAGGTTGCATGTTCTGGAACATCGCAAAGTCTTTGAACTTGATGTCATCTTTGACGCTCGGCTTTATTGGCGTCTGCATTGCTTCCCAGAATGAACTGTTTTCCTTTGAACTGCAGTTTCTCCCGAAAGTCTTCTCGTCATGCCGGAGAAGCATTGGAACGTCTTATTCCGTTATACACAGTTGAGTCGATGTGCAAAGAACATCCTCAACTTCTTGAAATTGAGTACGATTACCTAAAAATACCTAAAACTCGAACAAGCTTAAATATGTCCACAATTCACAATATATGTACATGAAATGGATCAAAACGGATGTAGGATTAGCCTAACAATATACAAAAACGCAGGCTAATCAACGAAATAGATACTCCAATACGAAACGGATACTCTCAATGAGCTAAAAATAAGTCAACCGTGAGGCAAGGAAACGTCTTGATGAACTAACAAGCTTGAACAATGAATAAGAGAAGAGAAAATAACTCACGAGGCTCATCTAGGATAGGTTCAGACATAGAGTCTATACACCACACCACTCCAATAGTTACGGATGAGGTTTTTTTTTGAACTTGACAAGAATTGTAGGAGCACGACTATGCAAATATAAAGATGGTGACAACTACATCATCACCCAATACACTCTGGACAACTACAATCATCGAGCCAAAGGTCAAGACTCCAAAACTCACACTCACAAACCCACACACCCACCTAGTGCGGCACCAGAACGACTTATGAAGTTTGATTTGAGATGCACTGGCAAGTCGCCTTGTCAAAACAATCCTCCACAGTCATTCCTACACCACATGACACCGACTACACATACCCGGTCACAATATTCTATATATAGCTAAGTCGATGCAGTCGACCCAAAGGAGATACATATTCTACCCCAACACTCTCAGCACAACTGCACCACATGTATACAACATCACCGCACTAATTATGCCACAAGTCAAACTTCACTAACCCATTGATCAACACCCCACACACTCTCAAACAAGTTCCAACACAAGCGACACTATCGCAGAATAGATTGCCCAAGCACAAGAGGGCAAGGCGTCAAGAGAGAAAACAACAAGTCAGATCTGTACAACAATACGGGGACAGTGAACATCCATGAGAAGACCAAGCATATAGCAAGGACATGAGAAACCAGAAGATAGTCTCGAGAAAATGAGAACACGACAAGTTAGACAGATTTCCACGTGGGAGACGACTGATGCAATGCAACTCTGGCAAGTGCCACCACTATAAACGTCATGCGAACCATCTACAAAAATGTAAAGAAGGACAAGAACAACATTGAAACTCTGGGGTGAGGATTCAGAAAACTTTCCAAACAACATGTTGTTCCCACAATGGTCAACAAACGCTAGTGTAACCCGAGACGGTTATGAACATGCCAAATAGAGACAATGGGTGAATCAATTACGCACCACTGAAGAATCGAGTATCCCAACTCTAATCAGGATAGACACCAACACCGGCAGACAAGGATCCAAACGAGAATGGATAGAGAGACTACCTTTCACTTCCAAACATCTACAAAAACAGGAGAGGCAAAGAACAACGAATGGATGGTTTCCACTTGCCCATCCAACACAAGGGAATCAGGCGAGGGCAGGTGCGCTAAGAACAATAAGCGGTCAATGATATCCCGAGACTGATACTCTAGACGGAAGAGCCCACTACTCTACGAATCACCTTCTACAACTGTGAGCCAAGACTAGGGAGTAGTCACCAACGGTCAACTCTAATCGTAACTTCAAACTCAATGTTTAAACTGCGCTCTAACTCAAATCATCTCCCAAGAGACCATCAATTACACCAACGTACCAACTTCACACGCTCTATAACCAAACACGCATCTTCCCAATATACTGGATCACACTTTCTACTTTCAAACATCACAAACCCAAACATGCATCCATTCTCTAGACCAAAATTTCTACTAATACTTTGCATCCCAAACTTCTAGTCCTCAAACGATCTCACTGCTTTACTTTTCCAAACAAACTATCACCCAATATGACAGGGAAGTCTAAAGTCACACAAAGGAGACCCACAAGATAGTTCTATCCGTACTGTCACTTCAAATATTTCAAGAGCCCTACCGACTCCATACAGACAATGGATGATACTCCAAGCTCAGCCACACATGGAAAGATGACACATGATGACCGTCCTTCGGCCATCTATAGTCTAGAAACTTCAATGATCAGTTCATCAACTAACTATCTCCCAAAGTTTTCCTTTCGGTGCTTATTCATTACTTTCTCAAAAGAAGGCTTTTGTCGTGCTACAACTCGTATTAGAACCTCAAAAGAAAGTCAACATCCCAATTTCCGCAACACCCCAAAATGGGGTTGTCAACATGACACATCACAATTTAGAACACGACTAAATCCACAATCTTCCAAGGACGTCTCAATTTCCAACAAGGACTAACAAGATTCTAACTGCTTGCCATAATAACCTCGATGCCTAAAGGCATCATGCCAATCTCAAATGACCTCAAGTCACAACGTCAAGGTAAATCTAGCATCTGAGTAAGAGTAGGACCTCAACAATGCAAACTACGTCTCAATGTACCAACAACTAGGCACAAATCACATGGGAAGTCTACCAACCCAAGAGTCCTATACATTTGCATCTCTATCACAACAAGGTCTTGCTACATCAAGACATCCTACACTCAAGGAATACTACACTCAATAGGCTCAACTAGTGTAGACACACCTAGCCATCAATGCTAACCTCAATTTAGATAGAGTAGAACACACCAAAGTCCTTCAATAAAATTAAGAAGATACGCACTCGGAAGACTAGATCAATCCCAACTAGGCGACGATTTACCAAAGAGGTCAACAAACTATACTACCACCGAAAGAATATGACAAGAGCCAAAGCTCATTCATCAGAAACAATCGACTTCCAAGGTGCAATGACGGCTACCAAACGATCAACATCGAGAGAAATGACACTATCCTACAAGAAGTGTCCACCAAGAAGCTCGTCAACAATCACAATAAGGAATCCAAGGGTCAAACACAAGGACATGCGAATACTCAACATCCTCAACTATTGGGGCACAAGAACTCCCAATCGTCCAAGGATCACAAAATCCACCTATTACCGAGGGAAAGGCTCGAAAGCCACAACAACAGCGAAGATGGAACATAAGTCCAAGGGTAAGGATGATAAGATTAACTCAAAGGAGTCAACAAGGGTTCGAATATCCCAAGTTGAGGAATCCACATAGGGAATTACCAAGATTTTATTGAGTTAAGTTATAAAAACTTTATCTTTTTACGATATCCCATTCAATGCATACATGCATTTAATGCTCACACACAAATGCAATGCAACAAAACGATAATGCCCCAGAAACAATGCTACGAAGAGCGATGCAACACAAGACAATGCACCCACTGAGACTAAATGTCTCCCCAAAGTCCCTAAGTTTTCGAAACTAAGGTTCTGATACCAATTGTAATGACCTCATAATTTGAAACTATTTTTTTGAAGATGCTAATTAAATAAAATTAAATTGCGGAAATAAAACAACAGCTACTACCATTCTACCCATAATACATGAATGGTATAAGAGAAACAAACACAATAATATGGGACTTTATAACATAGTCCAATTACATTGAACAAATGAAATGGTGAAATGATAGAACAAATCATATGTAAGCGGTGAGGGGACTTTATAATGATAGTCCATTCCGCCTCTACAATTGTAAGGAATAAACAGAAAAACAATCGAGGACTTTATAAAATAGTCCTTTACAATGATACAACAAATGAACAAATGACATAAAATGAGATGAGAAAAGGTGGACAACCTATCAACTACAAGGAGTCCTAACTCCGAGTCCGGCAAGAACTCAAGTGAGCTACTCCAATCCAAGCAAGTCGAATCACTATAAAATAGAAGGTCAGGCAAACCATAGCCTGGTAGAGGAAACTATACCCAAGTATTTCTAACATTGGGGTGTATGTGTGTGACAAGGCAATGAATGTAAATATGTATGCATAGCGATCTCATTACATTTTCCAAGTTAAATCATTCTCATTTCATTCTTTGATTCAAGTTCAACACTTGATGTTTTTAAAAGACTCAACGACACCAACCAAAGTGTGAAAACTCACAATTTTCCAAAAGACTCGCTTTGTTAAAACAAAGGAATGAATGATCAATTTCACAAAAGACTTGTTTTCTCAAATACAAGGGAATTGGTTTTTAATCTACCAAGTCCTACGAGTTCCAAATGACTCGTTTTCATTACTTTGAAAACATTGGTTTCTAGTATACCAATTTTCATCAATTTCCAAGGGGATTGGTTTCTAATATACCAATTCCTTAATCTATCAAATCAAATGAGTTATTAGGTTTTCGGCTAATTCCGAGATAGTTGGGGATCAACCAACCAACCGTATATTTCCTAGTATTTCCCAACTCGTCAGGAGGGGCCAAACAATCTCCCATTGCGCAATATCGTAAATGTAGAACGTTTAGGGATCACAATCCTCGGGAAACAGAATCCCATAAATGTGGCCGACCATAAAGTACTCAAATGTTTTAGGGTCTTTCATTCACACTTATCTTTTCATTTATTAATTTTAACATGATTAAGGCAACACCTCCTAGTCGCACAACTAGACCCAAAACATGAGTGATACCAAAATTTGTTCAATTGTCGATTCAAACGTGTCAAGACACATACTAGACCCACTAATGGACCATAAGAACCAAAATCAACCATTTTCCCTAAATTGATTCAAAATCGACGCGTTAGGGTTTTTCATACAAATTTGGGGGGTTTCGCAATCGAACGAGAAATTGACTAATTGGCTCCATAGGGAGTTCAACAATACCCATTAAATAACCATTCCAATTTGAATCAACCAAAATCCCCAATTTAGTCCAACATTGAAAATCTAAGGTTTTTATAAAATTTGGGGGTTTTCGAAATCAAGTGAGGGATCGATTAATTGACTTAGTAGGGAGTTCAACAAGACCCTAATTGACATGTATACTCAACCAATTAAAGGGTGTAAACAACCTACAAGCATGAATTCGAAATTACACATTGACATACGAAATTTCTTGAAAATGTTGGAAGGAGAAGAGAGAATAGAAACATTACAATCAAATGGGATAGAAATCTCTACCTTAATCAATGCTCCAAGGAAACCCTAGGTGAGGGTCATACTCCAATGGATGATCCATTACCATAGCCGCGTAGAGGGAGGAGAGGGGAGAAACATTCATGAGCGAGTTTGTGCCAAAACCCCATGGATGCTCCAAGATTGAAGAGAGAAGGGAGAGAGATGAGAGAAATGTAGAAAGAGAGTGAATGAGGATAGGGTTTGAGAGAATGAGGGAGATGACTTCAAAGTTCGAACTAGAGTATGGCTTATATACTCCCCCCAACCCAAATATCAAAATTGCCCTTCATTAAAACTGTGCAGACGAATTTTACTCTTGGTGACTGGTCGGCAGCGGCACGCTCGACCGGTCGAGGCTGTATAAAACACCTCACTGTAAAAGCGCGACCAGTCGATAGCGGCACGGTGTACCAGTCGACACTGAACAGTTCTGCAGACTTGAAAACGTGCTATCTTCTTCGTCTGATCTCCGATTTAGAAGATTCAAGTTGCGTTGGATTCATAATTGAATTCTCTATAACA
This sequence comes from Monotropa hypopitys, assembly GCA_002855965.1. NCBI lineage: Eukaryota > Viridiplantae > Streptophyta > Magnoliopsida > Ericales > Ericaceae > Monotropa > Monotropa hypopitys. Next base: position 6,708 of record NMUG010002775.1, read on the forward strand.
TTCTAAGATCAAACACCATAATCATCAAGAAAATATTTTTGAGAAAACAATCACTTAAGATGTGATTGCCAAACGCTCGCGGCAATCACCCAAACATCCATTAGTACATTACTTTCCCTATCGGGCATACCGAACTATAAGTGATTCAACAATCACATCGGGAAGGATCGAGAATCCATAACTCAACGATGGAATATATTTTCAATCAACCGAAGGGAATATTAATTCAAGGTAATTAATAGAAAGATTTTCCAGAACAAGAATTGAAAAAGTCTAAAGAATAATTCCTAAGGACATTTAAGATAACGGGAAATTATATTGATAATTTCTGGACCATTACAAGTATGCTAGCCGACATACCCGCCGGTGTGCTGGTGTGCATACTATTTTCTGAACAGAAACTGTTCTAAAGGAGATTCTCGAACCCACTCTTCTCCAAATCCATCAAAACTCAATCTAAATTCTAAAAATCGAAAAATCTTACATCCCTAAGCCTCCCTCACAATTATAGGGTCATTATACTTCAATTCTATGGCTTCTAAACATCCTTAGATCCCTCAATCAAGGGTTTTCCCCCAAGAATACTCAAATCTGAAATTTTACAAAAACCTAGATCTACTAATGATTTGGACGAATTTAGAAATGAGATTGAGAGAGAGACATACTTACTTGATTGTTGTTGAAGGAAGAGAGTGTTCTTTCTAGGATCACAAGCCTACAATGATCTTCTTCACCCTTCTCTCTATATAATGCTCTTCTTCTCCCAAAATCCATACATACATACACTGGGGGCTAGGGAAACCCTTCCCCTAAATCAGATTTTAATCTTAATTTACCATAATACCCTTCCTCAAAATTCCTTATTACTAATAATCTATGTACAATTTACAGCAAGGCACCCTAGGCTTTCATACTAATGACCAAATAGCCCTTTAGGCTTAATTAGGCACATTATAACCCTTCCATATAGTACTTTATCATTTCATCCCTCCAATCATATTGTAATTCAATTATTAATAGAATAATTAGTTTAAATCATTACAATGGAATGAGCGTGACACCAGTATGGCTTAGATTTGATCGTATCACTCCCAAAAGGAAGGAGTCAGTTGCAGCATGCAGTGGTAGCAGTTGATTACTTCACCAATTGGGTGAAAGCCAAGGCATTGACCACAATAACCATCGAAACAATTACTGATTTCTTGTAGAAAAATATTATTTGTCATTTTGGCTTACCTCGAGTGTCAATAGCTGACCTGGGACGACAATTTTACAGTATAGAGTTCAGGGACTAGTGTACTAGTAGGGGAATTCACATACACTACACCTCCAGAGCTTACCCATGTCAAATGGGCAAGTTGAAGTAACTAACCAGGAAATCGAGAAGGGTATAAAGAGGAGGCTGTGAGTAGATAAGGGAGCCTGGCCTAAGGAGTTGCATGCCGTGCTCTGGGCATACAGAACAACCACACGAATAGCAACAGGTGATATGCCTTATGCAATGGTGTTTGGGGAGAGAGGTCGTGGTCCCATTTGAAGTGGAGTTTCTCAACTACAGAACAACGTCTTTCGACGAGGAGGAGAACAATAAGGAGTTGACAACTGAGCTAGATTTACTTTAATAAAAGAGATAAACCATATCACTAAGGGTGGCATCTTACCAGCAAAGAATGTCTTAGTATCATGATGTCACGGTCAAGCCAAAAGTGTTCAGACTAGGAGACCTAGTACTCAAAAAGGTGGATCCTATAGGGATAAAGGTTGGAAAGCTCGTCCCTAACTGGAAGGGTCCCTACAAAGTGCCTAGACACTCAAAAGCAGGGGCATACTGACTATCCACTTTGAAAGGAAAGGAGGTGCCAAGTTAATGGAATGTGGAACACCTCAAGTTGTATTACAAATAATCATTTATCTTTGTAATTGATTATTTAATTTTTCTCGTTCTTTGCAAATTACTTTAATAAGAAATAAAAGCCCAAGTGGCCTTGACCAATCAATCCTGGTGTTATTTCATAGTGTGCATAAATCCCAGGTACTAAAAGTTCAACATATTAATAACGAAAGCAAGTCTGAGAAAGAGGCCTACAAGCCCACTCATGTCAGACTCAATGAGCACGACGACGACAGTCCTAATGTATAAGGACCTGAGAAAAAGGCCTACAATCCCATTCAAGTCAAACTCAATGAGCACAACGACGACAGTCCTAACGAACAAGGACTGGAGAAAGAGGCATACTAGCCCACTCAGGTCATGCTCAATGAGCACCACTACGACAATCCTAAGGGACAAGGATCTGAGAAGGTGGCCTACAAGCCCGCTCACAATAGGCATAACAAGCACTGGGATAACAATCCTAAGAAACAATGATGCGGCTATGATATCTCCTTATGCCAGATATGACTACTCGGAATAATAGCACCAAGCAACTATGCATCAGCAACCATGAAGTGCTACTACTTAACCCTTCAGTACTCGGAATATTGGTGGGAAGCCATGAAACATCGATACTCAGCACCATTAAGTGGAGTAGTACTGGGCGTGCCTAGGGAAATTACTTGGGAATTGTTTGTTGGAAATTTTATTGATTGTTTTTTGTACGAAAAGCTACAGACTTATGAAAAAAGAAGCATTTATAAAATTAAGGCAAGGAAATATGAGTGTTGATGAATATGAGGTGAACTTTGTGGCTTTATCAAAGTATGCTATAGGATTGGTGAACACACAGGAGAAAAATTGTTGGAGATTTAAGAATAGTTTGACATCGAGTGTGGCATTTAAATTGAGTTCATTTAGAGAGCGAGATTATGTAGACTTGGTGAACATGGCTAGAAAAGCTGAAAAGGATATTGTGGAGTTAGCAGAGCAATGTTGTTATATTAAGGGAAGTAAATTGGAAAGTCCCAAAATAAATAAATCTAGTTGTGATAGCATAAATTGTGGTAAGGTCCATGCTGTAAAATTTGGTGGTGAGAATAGTGGTAGTAAACATAATGATAAACAAGGAAAGCAAAGTGGTAAAATTGGTTGATGTCTAATAATCAGTAAGTATGACATCATTGTTTTAGATGTGGACCAATGAACTATTGGGTGAGAAATTGTACTAACAAAGTGGATGAAGTAGTATGTTTTATTTGCAATGAAAAAGGGCATATAGCTAATCAATGTCCAAAACAACAAGTAGTAGCCTCAGGAACAATGGGAAGTGTTATGAATAGGAATGTGAGAAGGAATTAAGAGTTGGGTGTAGATCTGCAGTTGTGTGTGAGAGAACAAGTAATTATTAGAAGATGTTCCAGTTGTGGGACTTTAGGCCATAGAATGAGGGAGTGTGTTGAGAAGACTTGAGGATTCAAATATTTCAAATGCAATGGATTTGGTCACAAAGCATCTCAATGTTTACAAGGAAATCAGTTATCAGTAGCTGATATGAGGATTGTGACGACTGATACAGACAAAAGTGCAACATGTATATATTTATTATTTTCAACATGTATGTTTGAAAAGGCATTACATTATTCATGTATCCATCATTGTGATATTCTTGTTGTTGCATGAAAGTATGCATGATATGATAAATAAACTATTAATTACTGAATTGGATTTGATGTGTTATAGAAATGCATGAATGGTAATTCGAAGTTTGCGGTTGGGCGTATTGTAACATTTGCGTTATTGGGGCAAAAATTTATATTTGTAGTTGGCCTTAAATTTATATAAGACTGAAAAGTTATTCTCTTAAGGTGTTGGTGATAAGGGGTAACAAGTGTGTTGTGGATATTTATTCTTGAGGTTTTATCCCTCGATTATTAGTAAGTGCAAAGATGGTAGTAGTTGTCCTTTTAATCTTGTCTATACCGAGTTAGATGTAATTTTTGTGTATGAATTATTTGACCTAGTACCTTGTGGTGGTAAAATATTTTTGGAAGGAAGTCTTGTTGAGAGTTGGTTAAGCTCGAATTTAAGAGTTATGGTAATTAGATGGATTCCATAGTAGTGTCGTCTGATTCTTTTCATCGATGTAAATGTAGAGAAATGGATGTGGATGATACCTTGGAGATGTTTTTGCGATGAAGGAGTTTTGATAAGTAGAGTCTTTCCAGTTTACATGTCGAGTCAGCTGGACAGTGGACATTAGGGTGTCATCAAGTTTAGAGGTAAGGTCATATAGTTTGTCATATATGAATATTCTTATAATTTTGTTTTCTTGTTTGAATAGTGTATTTAAATTATGAGAATCAACAACTGGGAGATGAGGTCTCTTCAGCCTCTGTTGGCTAGAGGCAAGAGAGACAGGAAGAGCCAGTGATAGAAGAGGGAGTTGGACTTGGAATATATTGATGTTAATCCTGTGAGGCAACTTAGGAAGGCTATGATTGGGATGGAAGAGATTCAAGCTCAGTATTTTGAGAGGCTTTCTGTTGAGACAACTCTAGTACAAAGACCATTGGTAGATATTAATACTCCCTTGTTCAAAACTTTCAAGATAATAGATCCACCTACATTCACTGTAACTAAAGGGGATGAGGATGCCGAGAATTGGATGACAAATATTAAAAAGATATTCGAAATTATCGAGATGACTGATGGTGATAACCTGAGGTTAGCTACTTTTATGCTATGTGAACATGATCATCATTGATGGAAATCTATAATAAGAGTATTGACTGGGCATGACCCTGTAGCAATACAACCCCAGAGGTGTGATGAAAGATGTCTTCTCCTGGTCGGGCTCATACATTGCGATCTGGTGGTAGCCCCTGTAAGCATCCAGAAAGCTCACCCGCTTGTATCCCGCCATGGAATCCACCAACTGATCAATTTTGGACATGTGGAAGCTGTCATTGGGGCAAGCCTTATTCAGGCTCATGAAATCAATGCAAATTCTCCAGGTTCCGTTCTTCTTCTTGACCACGACTATGTTGGAGAGCCACTCCGGATAGTAGACCTCCCTGATAGCACTAGTCTGGATAAGTCGGTCAACCTCCTCGATGACTGCCTCAGAATGCTGTGCGGTTGAGCATATCCTTTTCTGCATAACTGGCTTGTGACAAGGGTCGACATTCAGCTGGTGGCATATTATGCTCGGTTGTACCCCGGGCATCTCTTGTGGGGTCCAAGCAAATACATCGATGTGGTCCCGCAACACCCGGACCAACTCGGTGGCATCCGTCTCAGAGAGTTCATCCCCAATCAAGAAATACCTCTCCTCGTTAGTCTCGTGGACGGGAACCTTTCTCAGATTCTCAACCACACGGGTGGAGGGGTCCACGCCCACATCCTCCAAGACAAGCTGGTCTGGAACTTCGATAAACTTCACCTGCTCGGTGTTGGGACTGGATCTGATGGAAGCCATGAAGCAGTTTCTGGCTAACTTCTGGTTCCCTCTGATGCTTTCAATTCCTTTGGGCCCTGGGAACTTGATGAACTGATGATAGGTGGAAGCGATGCCCCCATTTTGTACATCCAAGCCCGCCCAATGATGGCGTTGTAGGCTGAAGGCACATCCACCACCAAGAACTCTGTATCTATGGTCACCTTCCTTGCTCGGACTGGGAGGGTGATGACTCCCAAGGGCCATACTAGCTCCACATTGAATCCAATAAGCGGAGTTCTGGTTGACTTGAGGTCCGCCTGAATGAACCACATCCTCTTGAATGCCTGAAAATAAAGGATGTCAGTGGAGATGTCCTGGTCCGCTAAGATCTTCTCTATATCATACTTGTTGATGCTCAGGGTGATCACCAACGCGCCGTTATGCGGAAAAGTGACCCCGTCCAAATCCTCCTCCAAAAATGAGATCTGGACAGGCTTCCCGCTCTGCTCTCTGTGATGCTTCTGCCCGAGCTACAGTACGTGGTGCTCATGGCCTTGTTTCCTTTTCTGAGCATGGGACTCAACTTTGAAGCTCGGTTCAATTGCTCCATGGATCATGGTGATGGTCCCTAGTGGCGGTATGTCCTCATCCAAAGAGTTATCATACAACTCCACCCTTCTAGGCCTGGCGTCTTGTCTGAGTGTTTGTACAATATACTCCTTCAGATGACCTGCCACCACGAGGTCCTCTAAGAACTACTTGTACACACGACACTGCTCTGCCATATGTGTGATAGCTACATCTGAGTCCCATGGCCTCCAGTTGAGCCTGGTTTCCCCCATGCTTGGCAGGCCATTTCTAGAAAGGCTCGTCCTTGAGAGGGTGGACCATTCTGAAAATGGAAGTGTTGAACTTCGTTCTGATTGCCTTGAAGGCCTCAGGGCCTGCTATGGGCATCCTGTGGGCTGTGTGGAGCGCGACCTCAGCTGCCTCTACCTTATTGGGAGTGGCTTGCTGGGACGCCTTTCTCTTCCTGTTCCTTTTATTGCCAACAGAATTCACCACATGGGTCCAGTGCGATCTGTTGGTGTTGCGACTTACTTCAAGGAGGGCTTATTCCTCCAACTTCGCGTACTGCTCCACCCACTCCATTAACTCGGGGAAGGTCTCCACTGAGGTCAGCGTCAGGGATTCCCTTGGTTTCTCACCAAAGGAAAGCCCCAACCTAAACATTGGCATGGCCTGCTTCTCGGTGTAGTCCTCGACCTCATTGTAGATGTCAACGTACCTTCCGGCATACACCTTAAGAGTCTCATCTGATCGTTTTCTCAATGAAGTCAGAGAGTCAAAGTGCTTTGGCACAGCATGGATGGTCATGAACCTACTGACGAAGGTCTCAACCAACTTCTCCTAGTTGCAGATTGATCGCTGCGCTAGCTTGTGATACCAGTTGAGCACTGTCCGACCCAAGCTGGATGCAAACATTCTGTAGTAGAGGCTTTCGCCCCCCTCGTGCAGGATAAGGGACTGTTGGAAGTCCTTCAGGTGCGCCACTGGGTCCGTTCTCCCATCGTATTTCTAGAAGTTGGAAAGGCTGAAACCCTAGGGGATCTGGTAACTGCTGATCTCCCTGGAGAGCGGGGTGGATGTGATCTGCTTGATGGCCCTCTTTGCAGTCTCTTGGGCCATTCCCCGGTCCTTGAGACGCCCATTGAGCCAAGTCCTCATGTCTTCGAAAGTTGCTGGCAGAGGTTTGACCGGAGTTGAATTCATCGGTCTCTCCGCATGCTCACCCTGCGCGAGGGCCTTGAGACGTAGCTGATCTCTAAGGTCCTGCACGCGGGGGTCTGATTGTTGTTGATGCGTATCTTTCGCGCGGCTGTTGGTCCTACTTTGATGCTCGCTTGGCTGAGGGGGGTCCCGAGCAACCCTCTGCCATTCTCGACGATGGGGTGGGCCCCTCCTCTCTCTGCTATCTTGCTGATGGGTTTCCCCGTTCCTTCTGGTGTCGCCACTTAGTTTTCAGAAGGGCGAGGGGGTCCTTTCGTGACTGGCTCGCTTGAGGAGTCTCCGAGTGTTGCTGCCGGAGGAGGGTCAGAAAGAGTGGCTTCTGAGCGTCTTCCCTTCCCGATCTCCTTTCTGACGAGACTAGGGGTTTCCTTTTCGTGGTTCGTCATCTCTTATAGCATGGTACTGAGCACTGGATTGCTTTTCTTCCTTGTGAGAGTGGATTTTCCACAGACGGCGCCAATTGTGCGTGGGTAAAATTCACCCGTGCTACCTTTACCGGTAAACAGTTGAATATTTGAATTCTCTGAACACCCTGTCAAGCTGCTCTAACTCTTTTTTCCCCTGCGCTCACAGAGAACTGTTAGAGGACCTCCTGCCTCTAGCGGCCGGAAGGCTCTCCGTTTCTTGCTTATATACTTTTGCCTTCTGGGTTTCCAGCTTCTCGCTAGACATGAGTTCTTCCTAGGACTACTCGTCCCTTTTCCTCATACTTGCTGCATTCTGACTGATGTCTTCCACATTCTCCGACAAAAGAGAATGTCAGCACACTTTTTTATTATTCTTGGAAAAACAAATATTCCTTTGGGAATGAGAAGTCTTACACGCATGCCTCCCACCGCTCTCTGACTGTCTGACACGTAGACGCCTTATCTGTCACCCCTTCCTGCATTGCTCCATTGGACGCCGCACTGGTGGATGTCGGTCGCACATGGCCGACCCAATTCGCACAGTGGGCACTACTGGGGCACATGCTCAGCTGTATCAAACCTGATCTGACACGTGCTACTCTGGAAGACTGTTTCCTGTGCTGTGAGGATGCTAGCCGCATATGGCCAACCTGATCCGTACAACGGAGGTACTGGTTACAGCAAGTGACTAGCTGTATCTCCCATGATTCTGCTCACGTGTCCTTACCTACCCAACAATCTAGATGTTTAGCCACACTATGCCAACCCGATCCGTAGTGCAGGGTACTATTGGACACATGGCTGACTGTATTCATTGGGAGATCTAGCATGCCGCACAGAATAACTGGTCTCCGCACGAATGGATATCTAGACGCACATGCCTGACCTGATCCTCCAGTGCGGTATGCTGATGACGTGACAAGCTGGTACCGAATTACCGCTTCATATTGGGATAACACGATTCTGCCATTGACACGTGACAAATCCTGATTAACTCCACCACAATAATATTTTACTTTGTTCTTTAATTCATCCACTTTATATGTTTGATTCTTAAAAAATCATGAAATACTTATACAACCACATTTCAGCACCGACACTAATATTTTACTATGGACAAACATTTAGATAAAAAGATTTTAGCAACATATGCTTTCTTGAGGACAGGTAACGCTAATCACATTTGGGAAAGATGAGAGATTTTTCAGAGTATGAATTTTCCGTTCAATGGGTCATATGCTGATCTGGTTGAAATAACCCTGACTTCAATGTTCGGTTTTCATTGGCTGGGGTCGTAGAGCAGAGAGTAGGCTGCAGTTTATTTATTTGAGTTG
>NMUG010002776.1:0-15556 GCA_002855965.1 Monotropa hypopitys
TCTGCCGCACAGCCGGTTTCTTGCGCGGGGCTGGGCTGGGCTGGTCGGCTGGGCCGACTGGGTTGATCCGGCCTGGGCTGGTCCGGTCTGGGCCGCTCGGACAGCTTTGGGCTGGTTCCTTTTTGGGCTTTTAACACCTTTTCTTCTTCCCTTTTATTTGCTTGGGCCCTTAGCCTAACTTTAACTTTTTAAATTCCAAATTTATTTATATCACTCCTATTTATCCTCAAAATAATTTCAAATAATAAAAAAATGTAATAAATTTATTTAACATTTAATTATTCAGGTCGGGGCCTCACACTATGAGTGTCTTGATCCTATCTCTGGGTTTGTTCGAAATCCGAAAACTCATGCTCTGATACCACTATTGTCACGACCCAACCCTAAACGGGTCGTGATCGGCCAACGAGCAAGCTCGCGAAGGCCTACTAATAAAGAGTTTAGGGATTTCATCACAATAATATAATGATAGCATGGTTTTTTAAAGAACTATCCCCTTTCTTTCTTGTTTTATAGTTTTGTTAGAAATAAATTTTCTAGGGACTAGCAAAGTCCAAGTTGGGGGGTGTGATTGGCACTAAATTATGTCATTCATAGTCCTATTTTCATCAACTTAGGATGCATTCATGGATTAAGTCCTTAATATTATCATGTATTTTTAGTTATATCTTGTTTTCTTTTGTTATTAATAAAATGTGTTAACTTGGGTTTGCAGTCTATTGTATTGCAAATCTGTTTTATAGGAAGGTACAAATAAACATTGCCAAAAGCCACCCACGATGGAAGAATGCAAACGACCCTAGGCACGAGGAGAGTGAACCAAGGAAGTACAAGTGTTGAGGAAGTGGAGCAAGACCAGCAGGCACCCCTGGAACCGGTTCCCATGGGTTAGGAAACCGGTTTCCAATGGCAAGGAGAAGGAAAGCAATTTTTGGAAAGAAGTGAAGGCTGCCCAGGGACATCCGGAACCGGTCCCACGGGGACCGGAACCGATACCCAGAAGCAAGGAGGCACCCCAACCCATTTGGCAACCGGTTCTATCAAGTCATCAATGTAGCAGGCATATTCGGTACCGGTTCTCGAGTGTCCGGAACCGGTTTCCAGCAACCCAACTTCAAAGTGCATTTCATTCAGACACTTCTGATACCGGTTGCGAGCAACCCCGGTACCGGTTGCGAGACCAGCGGGACACGGAACAATTGGGCTGTTTTGGGCCAAAATCTCGGGTTATATTATTTTAATGAAGTTTAAGCGCGCATTTAAGGCTCATTAAGGGTGTTTAAGTCATTTGACTTGCTTAGAAGTATAAAAGCAAGACCTAATGACCTAATAGGGATTTTATTTTCATCTTTGAACTTGTTTTGGAGGCTGTGACTGCTGTAGGAGATAGATTTACAAGATTTCTGAGTTTTCTGGTTTTTGGTAAAGTATTGTAAGTTGATTCAATTGCTATTGCTATTTTGTTTAAGTCTTAATCGAATATAATGAATTCCTTTGTTTTCGTTTCATCCTTTGTCTTGTTTTACAGTAGATCCATGGAGAACTAATTTCCTGAGATTGGATTCAAGGGGAGTAAACCCTTCATCTATCCATGGGATGAATTCCTCCAACTTAGATGTAATTCTTCCATCCAACGTATAGAACGTGGCTAGAATTTCGATATTTATGAACGGGTGCATATTGTATGCCTTTGATTAGTTGTCGACAACGTTAGTTGGCACATCTAATGCTTAGAAATACAAGTGTCACTACAGGATTGGAATTACTCGGAATTCACACATCCTAGACATTGGTATCTCAATTAATGAATTTTATTCATAAGAGGAGTTGTATTTCCATGGATAGGGTTGGGAAGAGACCTAAGGATCCGATATCCTTCAATTATTAATTTAAATTAAAATTCTCGTCATTTAAAGACCATCTCAAAATCCAACTTTTTGTTAACTTAGGTTTTTAATTTTTAATTCAAAGGAAGCTTTTAAAATTGTGCTAACTTCAGTCCCTGAGGATTCGACTCGGTACTGTACCGGATTATTTTTCTACACGCGACATTGGTATTCCTATGCTTGGGAAGAACAATAGTCTGCGACAAGCAATGTGGTTGAATGTTGTGACAAATAATGGGAACATGATGTTCTCCCTCGTCCTACAAATCCTTTTTTATAGTTGGGCATCTCCCAGTGGTGCTTCATGTCACCTTATTGCACCCTCAATCGTAAATATTTCCTTCGGTTGTTCTTGGAGCGATTTTGAGTCGAGCTGGTTGCTTTCTTCTCCCTATTATTCGTTAGGGATGTTGCGGGTTGGTGTCATTTGAGCATATTATAATTTTAAAGGATTTTCAAGAATGTTGAAAGTTGGATTCCTCCGTATAGCTATTTGTCTTGTGCTCTTCCTTAGTTCAATGGAATATTTGAAAGTGAGAGGAAATTTTTATCTTAAGGATCTATGGATGTTAAATAACTTGTAGGGTGTGTTTTGTTCCTAAAGTCCATCCTTGTCCATGTAAATTTTGAGGATGAAATTTTTGTAATGGTGGTAGTTTGTCACACTCCAGAAAATTTATATTCCTTTTTCTCGTAAATTCCAAATATTTTTATAAATTTCTCCATTTTATTTCTCCATTTATCTCGGATTCATCGATATACGGGCCTCACTGAGGCTTGTCTACGGGTCGTGTGAGGTTTAGTATGCTCGGGAAAGGATTTGGAGGTGTTGGTTGATGTTTAGGTGTTTGCCATGTTCATTTGGCAAACACATTTTGATATGTTCGTCTTCCCTTATCTTTTCCCCCATTTTGATATGCATGAACCACCCCTTGACTTGTATTTCGATATGAAAGTATGTTGTTGACATTGCCTTGTCTGCATTTCGATATGTAGGACACATTCCTTGACTTGTATTTCAATATACAAGGTTACTGGTGGCATTGCATTTGAGTGCATTTCGGTATACACATGGGGTGCATATCGAAATGCATACCCTCTGGTCAGCCTCCCCTTATTGCATTTTGATATACACCTGGGGTGTATATGTCACACTCCGGAAATTTTAATTAATTTCCATTCGTTTCAATAAATTTAATAAATCAAAAATCATGTGCCGTTGAGATCTTGAGATGTTTGGAAGCATCTATGATCGTCGTATATCTCGCTTTGAGTAAGTCCGGGTGGGATTGAAGTCCCCGACATGAGGTTCGTTGATGGTTGAGTGTTCGGATAAGTCCTTAATCGCATTTAAATCCATCACGACCTGATCCGTTCTCCAAATCATAATTTCTTATTCATTGAAGTCATATATAATTTTATTACGAATCCAACGCAACTTGAATCGTCTCAATCGGAGTTCGTACAAAGATGTTATGACCAAAATACTCTCGGAAATTCAATCTTACAAATCCAATGCAAAATTGGCCATGTCGACCGGTACACCATACCATAGTCGACCGGTAGACACAAGTCAGTGGGCATGTCTATTAAGCCTCGACCGGTCGAGCCAGTTCCGTTGACCGGTCTCCATGTGTTAATTTCCTGCGCGAATTGGTTAATGAAGGGCTTTTTGGTAAATTGAGGTGGGGGTTGTATATATACATATCATACACGATTTTCTTCTTCTTCATTCAAAACCCTACCTCCCTCTCCCTCTCTACCTCCCTCTTCTCTCCCTCTCCCTTCTCTCTTCATTTGTGGAGAATCTGTTGGGTTTCGAAGAAAACGCGGAGTATTAACGACGACGACCTCGCTCTCCTCTCTGAGGCAACGTGCTTGGATCATTCTCGATCGGTAAGTTTTCTTCCTCCTCTCAAAACCCTATCTCCTTGTTTCATGGATTATTGGTAGTGATTGTGGGTTTTGGTCTTAGTGAACGTTGTAGAGCTTCGCGGCGGCAGCCATGGAGGTTTTCCGGCGACTTTTCCGACGAGCGTCACCGGAGCTCCGATCGAGGTAGAGTTTTCTATCCCTCTCGTCTGTAGTATTGGTCTTTTCCTTTCCCCTTGCGCGTTTTATGAAATTCCGTCAATTATGTATATTCGTAAATTTAGTGTTAACATGTCATCGTTCACTTCAACTGGTCGCGTATGGGTATTGTCTAGGGTCTCTACGAATCCTCTAGGTTCCGAGTTCAATTTCGAAAAGCCCCAATTCTATGAAAAAACCGTTGTTGTCGATTTATGAAATTAAATTGGGGAAAATAACTTGTTTCGGATTCCCTTGGGTGTCGGTGGGTGAAAACAAGGTCTTGACACGTTTTTGTGGAAAATCGAACGATTGGAACATTTTGGAAATGAACGGAATATTTTGGTAAAAATGGGAAGAAAGTCACATTTTGAGTCTAGACGTCGACTAGGAGGTTGTTTGTTCTAGGTCGCACGGAATAAATGAATGAAATGATAAAATATGACACTCAACTCTTCACGAGGAACTTATCTACTCTATACGAGGAAATGCTTGAGTTGGCTATTATATCGGGTTGTGTACCTTGGGTGGCTACTGCGAGCACCCACGACATTGCGCAATGGAGGGTTGTCTGGCCCTTCCCGGCGTGTCGGGGAATTACTAGGAATTATACGTCTAATGGTTGACGAGCGCTTAGTACGGAATTAGCCGAAACTCTATATTATTTGATGATTGCCCTTATTGTTCTATAAGGCGCGGAATTAAAATAACAAGTGAATCTTGGAACTAGATGGGAATTGGAATACATTTGAATAACGAAAAATGAGTCTTTTACTTAGTGTGGGTATGACACTTGGACACAATTCCCCTTTGGCCTTGTCTAGGCAAACGTTTGGAAAATGTAGGGTCATTTCTATTGTTGGTAGCTCTCTCTTGAGTCTTGTACTACTTTTACCCTACGATGAGTCAGGTATGGAAAGGTTGGAACAAAACTTATCGTTTGCACCAGCTTTTTTGGCACTCTTAGTAGGTTGGTAGGTATCTTTTACCCCAGCTGAGCAGTTTTTGTTTGAGCAGTTGTTTGGTAGGGTTGCTAGTCTTTTGACTGTGTGTGTAGCCCCAAACTTTATGCCTGCTTTGGTGAGGTACTGGATCCCGGTGCTGAGCCTTTTCCGTTTTGGATTCCATGAGATGACTCCTACGCTAGAGGAGTATCATTTTTCACTGCGGATAAGGCCTTCCCTGGAGACCATGGCCCGTATTTTCCCTGATCGGAACTCTCGAACTGCTTTCTGTGCACTGAATGGACTGAAGAAAGATTTGTTGATCGTTGATGATATTGATGGGATTCGGACTGTGCGACCCAATTTTTTATGGAGCCTTTTTGACGATGAAGCTTATTATGATCCGCGGGGGGTGATTTTACCTGGCTGGCTCATAGAGGCACAGGTTCTCGCCGATGCATATATGCCTTCGCATTTGTACTCTTGGCAGGTTATTCTTCCCGCGTTGTAATGGGCAGTTAGAACTCCGAGTTGCTTTCTTTGTGGACACTGTGATCGATGGACAACGTGACACCCCAGTCTAAGGTGTCAACTGGAGTCCCGGAGGGGAGATTAGGGTCAGTGGACAAGTCCCACATCGTTTGGTGGATGTAAGTTGTGTGTACTATAAATAATAGATTATCAACCTATCTTGCACAAGGCCTTTTAAAACTGTGCGGGCGTCAAAGCCTATTGGAACATCCTAGTTAAGCATACTCATCCTGGATTAGTCCAAGGATGGGTGACCCCCTGGGAAGTCCACTGGGACTTGGCGTCCAAAGCGGACAATATTATCCAGGGTGGAGGCAAGTCATTACATATGGTATCAGAGCCTGCACCAACCGGAAATATGGGACCAGAGGAGAATCTTGACCCCACACGAGGACGTGTGGTCCAAGTGGGGGAGATTGTGACACCCCAATATAAGGTGTCAACTGGAGTTCCGGAGGGGAGATCCGGGTCAGTGGACAAGTCCCACATCGCTTGGTGGATGTAAGTTGTGTGTACTATAAATAATAGATTATGAACCTATCTTGCATAAGGCCTTTTAAAATCGTGCGGGCGTCAAAGTCCATTGGAACATCCTAGTTAAGCGTGGCCGGTATACCGGCCGGTATGCCAGTCTTCATACCGGTTCTCCAATTCTCTCCAAACTCAATCTAAACCCCAAAAATCGTAAAACCTCACATCCCTTAACCTTCCACACTATCCTAAGATCATCATACCTCAATTACATGGCCTACAAACCACTACAAAACCTCAAAAAAATTGATTTACCCAAGAACTCCCCAAAATCAAGATTTTCTAAAAACCTAGATCTTGGCTTTGATTCTAAGAATTTGATTCTGAGATTTAGGGAGGATAATACTTACTTGGTGTTTAGTTGATGAGAGAATTAACTCTCTAGAATTCCCAAGCTTCCTTGATCTTCTTCCTCTTTCTCTCTCTATAGAGCTCTCTCTTTCTCTCAAGAACACTCAATACCCCATTGAGTTTGATCCAATCCCTTCCTCTCAAATTCCCCAAATTAGGTTTTTGTCCCCTTTTACCATAATACCCTTCCTCATTAAACCCATTTACCACCATGTCATGTCACACTCCGGAAAGTTTAATTAATTTCCATTCGTTTCAATAAATCGAAAATCGTGTGTCATTGAGATCTTGGGATGTTTGGAAGCATCTATGATCATCGTATATCACGTTGAGTGTTCTATTAAGTCCTTAATCGCGTTTAAATCTATCGCGACATGATACGTTTTCCAAATCAGAATTCTTTATTCATGGAAGTCGTAGATAATTCGATTACGAATCCAACGCAACTTGAATCGTCTCAATCGTAGTCCAGACGAAGAAGTTATGTCCAAAATACTCTCGGGAATTTAATCCTTCAAAACCTGTGCAAAATTGGTCTTGACGACCGGTCCACCACCACTCCGTTGACCGGTCGAGCTTGGTCAGTGGGCATTTTTATTAAGCCCCGACCGGTCGATCCAGTTTCGTCGATCAGTCGCCATGTATAAAATTGTTGCGCGATTTTTGTAAATGAAGGGCAGTTTGGTAACTTCACTGGGGGTCCTATATATATGCTATATACACGATTTTTCATCATCTTCTTCATTCAAACCCTAAATCTCACTCTCTTTCTACCTCCCTCTTCTCTCCCTCTCACTTCTCTCTACACCATGGAGGAATCCAGGCGAAATCGAAGAAAACACGAAGTACAAACATTGTTCCTCGTCGTCTCCTCTACGCGGTTACAGTTCCGGTTTTGCCATTGGAGCTCGACCCTCACCTAGGGTTACCTTGGAGCATTGATTAAGGTAGAGTTTTTCTATCCCTCTCGTTTATAATCTTGGTTTTCTTACTCCTCCCTTGCATAGTTTGATGATATCCCGTCAATTTGTATGTTTTCGCGAAATTGTCGTTCATGGGTCGTTATACACTTCAATTGGTCGCGTAGTGGTGTCGTATAAGGTATCTATGAACTCCCTAGGATGTTAATTGTTCAATTATTGGTTCAATTTTGAAAAGCCCCAATTTTGGGAAAATCATACGTCGTCGATTTTAAAATTGGTTTGGGAAAAAATGTCGATTTGGGGTCTCGTGGGAAATTGATGGGTTGAAACATTGGTTGACACGTTTTTGTGGGAAATCGAACAAACGGAATGTTTTGTGAACGAACGACACATTTTGGAAATGAACGGGATGTTTTGGAAAGAATGGGAAGAAAATCACATTTTGGATTGATACGTCGACTAGGAGGTCGTTTGCCCTAGGTCGCACGGAATGAATGAATAAAATAAAAATGTGACACTTAACTCTATAAGAGGAAATTGAGTTGGCTATTATTATGCGGGTAGTTGGGATACCTTGGGTGGCTATTGCGAGCACCCACAACATTGCGCAATGGAGGGTTGTCTGGCCCTTCCCGGCGTGCCGGAGAATCACTAGGAATTATACGTCTAACGGTTGAAGAGCCATTAGATTGGAATTAGCCGAAACTCAACATTATTTGATAATTGACCTTATTGTTCTATAAGACGCGGAATTAAATAACAAGTGAAGCTTGGAATTAAATGGGGATTGGAACACTTGGAACACGTTTGAAATAACGGAAAATGAGTCTTTTAAATAGTGTGGGTCGCGACACTCGGACACAATTCCCTTTGGCCTTGTCTAGGCAAACTTTCGGAAAATGATGGATACACTCGCTCTTTACTCTAGAGTCTTGGATAGACAGATGTGTTATACTTCTTTTGAGCCATTGAGATCCATTGCATTGTGTTACATTACATTCCTTGCATGATCACACACCTTCACCCCAATATTATAGACGTTAGGAGATAGATTATCTCTACCAGGCGGTGGTGCCTGACCCTCTACTTTTGTAGGACTTGTTCCCTCGATTGGGAGTGGCTGCGGGATCCTTTACAGGACTTGAAGCTTGACCGGATTGTAGTTTGATAGGTTATTCTTCTTTTCAGTTACTGTACAGTTCTTCTTTTACTGTTCTGTTGGCCACCTTGTACAGGATTATCTTATAAAATGCTATTTTGGCCTTTTCTTTTAGTTGGGGCACTATTGTACAGGGTTATGTTATAAAACCCTTTTTGCCTCTTTTAATTGTAATTCATTTTAGTAGAAGGCATGATTGTAATAATTAGTGTGATGGGTAGTATATTGTGAATGTTAGTTGTTTCACCTTTATTATTGATACTCTCTACCCGTTAACACTCCTTTATTCTATTTCAAAAAAATGTGTTTCAAAATTTGAGTGTTACTGTTGGTATCAGAGCGCTCGTTCCGATTTACCTAGGACTTTGGGGTAGACTTTTAGTCTCAATAGGTGCATAGTTTCTCTTGCGTAGCTCTTGGGGATTGCAAACGACAAAGTTTTTATAACTCGAATTAATAAAATAGTTTGGAAATTCGTGGTGTCTACTCCTTCGAGTTGGTCTTGTTGTCGTTCTTTTGGAATTTTGAGCAAATTCCTGTCTATCTTGAGGTGACTTTCGAGCCTGTCTTGGCAATTGTTAGAGGATCTTGTGAGTATTGGACTTGTCTGTTCTGGTTGTATCCTCTAGATGGTAGTAGTGACTCCTACTCTGGCTTGATAAACCGTTTCGAGTTCCTTGTTCTTAGGGTGTAAATGAGTTCCTTCGTTGGCTCTGGTGGTGAATTGACACCTTATTCCTCGATATCGATCGTTGGTGATTGTAGCAGTGGCTTGTCGAGTCCATTCCCTCGTAGGAAGTGGATTCCTGTTGTCATCGTGGCTTTTGAGCCTATATCTGGTAGCTGATGATGGACTTTACGGCAGTCGGTTGATTTGGTTCTCCTTTGCCCTCCTAGTGAGGATGATGATCTTACGCGTGGTTGAATGATCATTCCTTGAGTTCCTCCCTTTGCTCTTAGACGAGGTTGTGTTGGCTTCTTCTTGTAAGAGTGATGTCTTTCCTCTTGATAGCCTTGTGGTTGATGGTTGTTGACCTTCGAGATTGATTTAGTCTCCCTGTCATATATCGTTCCTTGTGTGAGTTGTGAAATCTTGGAATAACCTTGCTTGTGGGATTGTGATTGGTGGTTGCTCCTTGAGGTGTTGGCACTTGGTAATCTTGCGATTGTGACTCCTTGGGAAGTGAGGATATCTCGGTGTGGTAAGGCCTTGTAGTGATAGAGAATGTGTGTGGCTCACTTAGGATGTGAAGTGTTTTTGGGATTAGTAGATCCTCCTTGCAGATTAGTACCAAGTGATTGAGGTTAGTGGTAGTAGTGCTCTACCCTTGCTTGATACGAGAGTTGGTTTTGACTTGTGGTTTGAGGTACCTTGAGGATTTGTGTTGGACTTAGTGCTTTGCGGTTGCGGTTGCTCCTTGGTTGAGAGAGAACGATGAAGGATGTTGAGTGTGGTATCTTGTTCTTGTGGAAGCACTAAGTTGTGACTGGGTGTCATTCGGAAAGGGTTAGGTTGTGTAGGTCCACTGATGGTTGGTTGGTTAATTGGTTATTTGGCCTGTGGAACGACTTGGGAGATAGCTAGTGTTGGGATTGTCTAGATTGGTCAATTGGGCTTGTTGGGTGATTTGGATGTTAGACCTACCTTTGGGATGCCTAGGTGTGTATCCGGTGTAGTGTTGGTTATTGTGTTACGAGTTAGGAAAGTGGTTTGAGAATTTTAGTTCTCTCTTGATATTTTGGAGTGATAGTGCATATGTGACTGTCTTGCGGTTCTTCCTAGAAGTGGTATTTGAGTTTCTTGCCTTGTTGGGTGATAATGAGGAGAGGAAAACGGTTGTAGGTGAGAGGTAGAAGTGTAGTGATCTTGTTTGGAACCTTAGAGCCTTGGGGTGTGGAATTGACTTGAAGTCATTATTCTGGAAGAGAGGAATGGTTTGGGTTGATGGCTTGAGGTAACTTGTGCTTTGCGTGGAACTTAGAGGCAAAAGTTGAAGTTTCTTTTCATTCTGGTATGAGGCTATAGGAAGTGAATAGTGGCTTAGTTGATTCCTTCGCTTCATCTTGGTTGTGGAATGTGGTTGGTCGTGTGTCTCTTTCGGCATGTCGAATTCCTCCTTGTTCAATCTTTGCTGGATCGGTGAGTGGATGCCATTCCTTGGTGGTTCATTGTCTCTTCTACTCTCGTGGATCAATGTGCTTGATCGATGGTCTCTACCATCATTGTTGGAAGTGTTGTCGAGTGCGCTTGTGCCATATCCTAGTCATCACTAGGATTCCTTGTCCTTCGGTGGTGTGCGGTTTGACTTCTCTTGTCCCTTGTTTGTCACTTGTTGGCGATTGCGGAAGCTGTGCATTGTTCGGGAAATCTTCTTGCTCCTTGTTTTGTAACTTTTGATGTTGCGACTGGCTTTTGCCATCTTCTTGTCGACTGTTCGTAGTATGTCTACTGCTGTGGCACTTGTCGTAGTGGTGATACGTTGTCCGTCTTGTGCGTGGAGAATCATCTACTTCGTAGAGCTTGTTTTCGGGACTCGTATCCTTGCTTCGTGCACTTTTTTCTTGTGGGTTGCCTTTGTGCGTTCGTTCTTTGTTTGCCGTGTCTTCGTGCGAATCCGGATTGTTGTCGTATCTATTGGCGCCGTGTCCATTTGCGCTTGGACACTTCTGTTCTGCGATGTTGTTGCCCTCTGGAGCTTTGTTTGAGAGTGTGTTGTGGGATTGGCTTGTGGTTGGTGTGATCAGTGAGATGAAGTCACTTTTGTGTTGTGCAGCTGTGTTGCGAGTGTTGGGGTAGTGTGTATGTGTCTCTTTGAAGTCGACTGCACCGACTTGGATTGTGGTGATGTTTGTCATGACCGGGTGTGCGTAGTCCATGTCATGTGGTGTAGGACTGACTATGAAGGATTGTTTTGAGAAGGTGTCTGGCCAGCACATCTCAAAACAAACTTCTTAGTCATTCTGGTACCGTTCTAGGTGTGTGCGGGTTGGTATGTGAGATTTGGGTTGTTGGGTTCTTCTTTTGGTGGCATTGTGGTTGTTTGGGGTGATTCGGGTGGCACAGTTATTGTGTGACCATCCCGTGTGGCTTGTCTTTCTTTCGAATCCTCTCTCGTGTCGGTTGGAATGTTGCGATCTTGTTTGGAAATAAAACTCGGAGTTGTTTCGTGCATTTGTGGTGATGTGGATGTTGTAGACATCTTTGCGGTGGTTGAAAATCACTCCTGTATTTTCATAAATTCCGGAAAATATGTTGGAAAAATCGGAGTATCCGTATCGTGTCCGTGTGTCGGCATCGTATCCGTACCGTATTCGCGTGTCGGTACCGTATCCTCGTATCCGAATCGTGTCCTTCGCGTGTTGGCGTATCCTAGGTGTGTCCTTGGCATATCGGCGTGTCCTTTGCGTATCCTTCGCATATCGGCGTATCCGTGCCGTGTCACCCTCGTATCCTTGGCGTTTCGACACTTTGGTGTCCTCCCGGCATGTTCATTTGGTATTGTGGCGCGTCTTAGATTTTTATGGGAATTTTTCGTGGTGATATTCTTGCAGTTTGACGCTCGTATCATGCTTCTTGTTTGAATGTCCACGTTTCTTGCTTGATCGAGCGGTCTGGGAATGTTTGGGCGCGCGGGAACCATTTCTTGGAGGTTCTTAACTCTCTCGTGGTGATTTCTTTTGCTTGTTTCCGGTTCCGTCTTGGCGTCGCTTGTGTTGTGAAGTGTTCTTCTTGTTTCGGCTTGTTGCACTTTTGAGAAAGTTCGGTAACATATTCGACTTGTAATGGTTGTTGTATATTTGTTGGGCGGAGTTGTTTCCGGTTGAGGATCCCTCTTTACGTGTCGGTTCTTGTTGTGAATACATCCATGTTGGATGTGTCTCAGGCATTGTTCTCCTCGTGGTGTTGTATCTCGGTTCTCTTACATTGGAAATTTCGAGGACGAATTTTTTGTAAGGAGAGTAGTTTGTAATACTCCGGAAATTTTAATTAATTTTCATTCGTTTCAATAAATCGAAAATTGTGTGCCGTCGAGATCTTGGGATGTTTGGAAGCATCTATGATCATCGTATATCACGTTGAGTGTTCGGTTAAGTCCTTAATCGCGTTTAAATCTATCGCGACCTGATCCGTTCTCCAAATCAGAATTCTTTATTCATAGAAGTCGTAGATAATTCGATTATGAATCCAACGCAACTTGAATCGTCTCAATCGGAGTCCGCACGAAGAAGTTATGACCAAAATACTCTCGGGAATTTAATCCTTCAAAACCTGTGCAAAATTGGTTTTGACGACCGGTCCACCACCACTCCGTTGACCGGTCGAGCTTGGTCAGTGGGCATTTTTATTAAGCCCCGATCGGTCGAGCCAGTTTCGTCAACCGGTCTCCATGTATAAAACTGCTGCGCGATTTTTGTAAATGAAGGTCAGTTTGGTAACTTCACTCGGGGTCCTATATATATGCTATATACACGATTTTTCATCATCTTCTTCATTGAAACCTTAAATCTCACTCTCTCTCTACCTCCCTCTTCTCTCCCTCTCACTTCTCTCTACATCATGGAGAAATCCATGCGAAATCGAAGAAAATGCGAAGTACAAACATTGTTCCTCGTCGTCTCCTCTATGCGGCTACGGTTCCGATTTTGCCATTGGAGCTCGACCCTCGCCTAGGGTTTCCTTGGAGCATTGATTAAGGTAGAGTTTTTATATCCCTGTCGTTTACAATCTTGGTTTTCTTACTCCTCCCTTGCGTAGTTTGATGATATCCCGTCAATTTGTATATTTTCGCGAAATTGTCGTTCATGGGTCATTATACACTTCAATTGGTCGCGTAGTGGTGTCGTCTAGGGTATCTATGAGCTCCCTAGGATGTTAGTTATTCAATTATGAGTTCAATTTTGAAAAGCCCCAATTTTGGGAAAATCATACGTTGTCGATTTTGAAATTGGTTTGGGGGAAAATGTCGATTTGGGGTCTCATGGGAAATTGGTGGGTTGAAACATTGGTTGACACGTTTTTGTGGGAAATCGAACAAACGGAATGTTTTGTGAACGAACGACACATTTTGGAAATGAACGGGATGTTTTGGAAAGAATGGGAAGAAAGTCACATTTTGGATTGATACGTCGACTAGGAGGTCGTTTGCCCTAGGTCGCACGGAATGAATGAATGAAATAAAAATGTGACACTTAACTCTATAAGAGGAAATTGAGTTGGCTATTATTATGCGTGTAGTTGGGATACCTTGGGTGGCTACTGCGAGCACCCACAACATTGCGCAATGGAGGGTTGGCTGGCCCTTCCCGGCGTGCCGGGGAATCACTAGGAATTATACGTCTAACGGTTGACGAGCCATTAGATTGGAATTAGCCGAAACTCAACATTATTTGATAATTGACCTTATTGTTCAATAAGACGCGGAATTAAATAACAAGTGAAGCTTGGAATTAAATGGGGATTGGAACACTTAGAACACGTTTGAAATAACGGAAAATGAGTCTTTTAAATAGTGTGGGTCGTGACACTTGGACACAATTCCTTTTGGCCTTGTCTAGGCAAACTTTCAGAAAGTGATGGATACACTCGCTCTTTACTCTCGAGTCTTGGATAGACAGATGTGTTACACATCTTTTAAACCATTGAGATCCATTGCATTGTGTCACATTACATTCCTTGCATGATCACAGACTTTCACCCCAATATTATAGACGTTAGGAGATAGATTATCTCTACCAGGCGGTGGTGCCTGACCCTCTACTTTTGTAGGACTTGTTCCCTCGATTGGGAGTGGCTGCGGGATCCTTTACAGGACTTGAAGGTTGACCGGATTGTAGTTTGATAGGTTGTTCTTCTTTTCAGTTACTATATAGTTCTTCTTTTACTGTTCTGTTGGCCACCTTGTACAGGATTATCTTATAAAATCCTATTTTGGCCTTTTCTTTTAGTTGGGGCACTGTTGTACAGGGTTATGTTATAAAACCCTTTTGCCTCTTTTAATTGTAATTCATTTTAGTAGAAGGCATGATTGTAATAATTAGTGTGATGAGTAGTGTATTGTGAATGTTAGTTGTTTTACCTTTATTATTGATACTCTCTACCCGTTAACACCCCTTTATTCTATTTCCAAAAAATGTGTTTCAAAATTTGGGAGTGTTACATGCCATGCCCCAAATACACCTAGGCACCCTTTACTCACACATTACTCCCTAATTTAACCCTTTAGGCTTATTTAGTCACATAATAGTCCATTGCATTTATACATTCTCTATTTCCCATATTCGATTATTGGTAAAAATAAATAAATTGTTTTATAACAAATGGAACGGGTGTGACAACTCACCCCCACTTAGAAAATTTCATCCTCGAAATTGATATTCACCAATCTCACTTCTAACCAAGGAAACAAGTCATTTCATCAAGCTTACCATGTATCCTACTTCTATATCTCAATTCTACTCTTCAAACTAGACATCTCAAATGTCGAAAGCTTGTAAGCATATTATTACTAACGTATTTCTAAAATATTACTCTTACTCTCGATCCCGACATCCCAAAGAAAATCATGTAGTCCAATTCAATTTTCCAAGACCTCCAATTTGAAGGGACGTTAGCTAGGCGTCCTTCAAACTAGATTTCAAGGCAATTATTTCGGTCACACATAATTATTTTGGAACATCACAATCAAAAGCACACTACCAACTAGAGGGTGAAACCTCATACCTTACTTACAATAACATGCAAAATACATTCGCACAAGACTAAACAATTAGTCTAACTATCCTTCAAAGTAAACCATATGGACACAAGTCATGCCCAACTCAATTCTTATCATAACATTAGCCACAACAATATAGTGACACAAACCAAGTCTATACTTGAGTCCTAATCATGGCCTTACATACAATTCCGTGTTCTCAAGCAATTTTACAATACGTAATCAAATTGGCACATTTTTAATCTTTCAACAACTTACAACATGGACATCAATATTAATTACATCAACACAACACATATGCGTATCCAACATGTAATCTTGGTATCACATCGATGCCTAACATGCATCACCAAGTCACAACTCATACTTTACTAACCCGCATTCAACGGTACCAAATTTATAATGATAGAATAATTTTCCATGCATACACACTATGCCAAACTTT
>NMUG010002777.1:0-15553 GCA_002855965.1 Monotropa hypopitys
AGGACTTGAGGCTAGACCAGACAGTAGTGATAGGTTGTCTTTACTTTCAGTCTTGTACTTTCTTTTCTTTACTGTTGGCCGCGTTGTACGGGATTATCATATAAAATCCCATTTGGCCCTCTCTCTTTTAGTTGGGGCACTGTTGTACAGGGTTATGTTATAAAACCCTTTTTGCTCCTTTCAGTTGTATATCATTTCATATCAAAGCATGTGATGTAATAAGTAGTGTAATGGGTGTGTGTGTGGTAGATAGTTCTTTACCCTTTTGTTTACACACTCGTTACCTACAGTTAACACTTCTCAAAAAAAAAATATGTCTCAAATTTTGGGAGTGTTACACAAGCTCGTAGCATATCCTCCAAAATCTGTATCGTACGCTCAGATTGGCCTTCGGTCTGAGGATGAAATGCGGTACTGAACATGAGCTTCGAACCAAGAGAAGCCTGCAAGCTACTCCAAAATGTGAAGTGAATCGAGGATCTTTGTCGGACACGATAGAAGATGGGACTCCGTGAAGTCGAATAATCTCTCAAATGTACAAACGGCTCAAGGAATCAACAGACTGAGCAACCCGAATCGATAAGAAATGAGCAGTCTTCTTGAAACGGTCAACGATAATCCAAATAGCATCCTAACCACCTGGCGGTCTAGGAAAACCCGAAGCAAAATCCATCGTTACGTGCTCCCATTTCCACTCGGCAATAGGTAACGGCTGAAGCAAACCGGTAGGGCGCTGATGCTCGGCCTTCACTTGCTGGCAAGTAAGTCATTTGGACACGAACACGGCTACGTCTCTCTTCATTCCCGGCCACCAAAACTGTCGTCGAAGATCATGATACATCTTCGTGCCTCCTGGATGAACAGCTAATGGCGAATGATGGAACTCGTACAGAATACCTCTACGGCAAGATGAAGGAACAAACAATCGGCCACGGAAACGTAAACTAGTATCGGCATGGATCATCCATCCCTGACGCGCATCCCCACTAAGAAACTTTGCTCGAAACCCCAAAGCTTCAGAATCATCAGCCTGTGCCTCAATAACCCAACGTGATAGTTCCGAATGAATCGATAAATTGCACAACGTGGCTTGCTCTCCAACTTCTTTAGCATGCAATACGAAAGGACCCAAGTCCTCCATGGACTTCCAACCAAACACGGCTAGACTAGCAAGATGACAAGATTTCCGACTCAATGCGTCAGCTACAACGTTGGCCTTACCCGGATGATAGTGTAGCTCGAAATCGTAGTCCTCCAAGTGTTCCATCCACCATCTCTGTCGCAAGTTCAACTCTTTCTGCATGAATAGATACTTCAAGCTCTTGTGATCCGAGAATACTTCAAATTTCTCACCGTAAAAGTAGTTCCTCCACATCTTTAATGCAAAAATGATGACGGCAAGCTCTAAATCATGCGTCAGATAATTTGTCTCATGTGTCTTAAATTGCCTCGAACCATACACAACGACTTTCCCCTCTTGCATCAAGACATATCCCAAACCGTCATGAGAAGCGTCGCAATAGACGGAATAACCAACTCCTCTCTCCGATACAATAAGAATCGGTGCCGAAGTCAAACGCCTCTTCAGCTCCTCAAAAGCTACCTCACAAGAATCATCCCAAGAAAACGGAACACCCTTACGGGTCAAACGAGTCATCGGCGTGGCTAATCGTGAGAAGTCTAAGACGAAACGTCTATAATAACCAGCAAGTCCTAGAAAGCTACGGACATCGAACACACTTTGTGGACGCGGACACAAAGAAATAGCATCAACCTTGCTAGGATCAACTGAGACATCTCCCTGCGACACGACGTGACCCAGAAACTTCACTTACGGAAGCCAAAACTCGCACTTGCTAAGCTTGGTATACAAATGGTGCTCTCGCAGCAACTCTAGCATAACTCGTAGATGAATGTGATGTTCCTCCTCTGATGCAGAATAGATAAGAAGATTGTCGACAAACACTACTACAAGACGATCAAGGTGGATACAGAAGATACGGTTCATGAGGTCCATGAACATTGCTGGAGCATTAGTCAAGCCGAATGGCATGACAACAAACTCGTAGTGACCATAACGTGTACGAAACGCTGTCTTCGGAATATCTTCCGCCCGAACAAGCAACTGATGGTAGCCAAAACGCAAGTCAATCTTTGAGAACCACGTGGAACCATGAAGTTGGTCAAACAAATCATCAATCCTCGGCATTGGATATTTGTTTTTCACGGTTACCCTATTCAATTTCCGGTAATCTATACACAATCGCAAGGACCCATCTTTCTTTTTAGCGAACCACGCTGGAGCATCCCATGGTGACAAACTAGGACGAATAAAACCCAACTCATAGAGTTCCTGCAACTAAGACTTTAGCTCTCGCAATTCGACTGGTGCAAACCGATAAGGTGGTATCGAGATAGAAGAAGTACCAGGCAACAAATCAATAGAAAACTCCACTTCTCGCTTAGGTGGCAACCCAGGCAACTCTTCCGGGAAAACATCCAAAAACTCACAAACAACCAAAGGCAACTCGCCACGGCACGAAGGATTGTCATCTAAACTGAGACTGGCAAGCAAACAACTAACAGAATCGCGGTCTCGGGAATCATAGAAACAAGAATCGACCGATTCTTTCCTATCGCCATAAACATAGAAGTAAACTCCCTCGGGAGAGAAGACCCGCACATGACGTCGATGGCAATCGATGATGGCATGGAAGGTAGACAACCAATCCATCCCCAAAATGAGATCAAACCCGGACATACCCAGAACTATGAAATCAAACATAAAATGGTGGTCCTCTAACGTCAACTCACAATCTCTGCAAACCTGGTCCAATCGGACACGACCTCCAACGAGAGTCTCCACGAACAATAGTGGATCCAATACATCCACGTCCAACTCCAATGCATGGATGAATGATGCAGCAATGAACGAATGCGATACACACGAGTCGAACAATACACTAGCCCAAGAATTGTAAATAAGAAACATACCACGCACTACCGAAGTCTCCGGCTGCGGCTGAGAAGTAGAAGGAACTGAGACTGCTAGAATGGCAAAGGCTCTGCCATGAGTAGTCGGGCCCTGGTGATAACCACCCCTCTGCTGAAATTTCTGAACTGGCTTGACAGGAGTAGCAACCCCGCCAGTACGAGAAGCCTGAACTGAAGCTGTTGGTCCTGACTGATGTGTACGCTGATGCCCGCTCCGAGGCTGTTGCACCGAACCTGCCTGACTATGATCATCGGCTCTCCCTGGACAATCTCTAGCCATGTGACCCACCTGGACACACCCAAAATAAGTGAAGGCTCTACAATCAGCTCGCAAATGCCCCAGCTGTTGGCATTTGTGACAAACAACTGGGCTCCTCGCAGAACTAGCACCACTATGCGACCTCTGACCTCTAGAAAAACGAGACGACTCTCTTTGACGCTTTCTCCCAAAACTGCCCGATGAGGAACTCGAATTTGAAATCTGTCGATGTGGCTCCCAAACCTTCACCTCTCTAGGCTGCTCCCTCTTTGGCTCGATTGCCCTCACACAGTCAACAATATCCGCAAACACCTGAATGCGTTGGCTCATCACCAACCGCTGAACCGAAGGATGGAGACCTTTCTCGAAACGTTTACACTTCCTCTCTTTCGTGCTCACCAAATCAGTAGCAAATCTCGACAACGCCTGAAAACGCGTGGCATACTAGGACAATATCATCGTCCCCTACACTAACCACTCAAACTGATCGTGCAACTGTTCCCTGAAACTCTATGGAAAGTACTGCCCCTCATAGACAGTCTGAAAATCAGCCCAAGTCATCCCACGAACAGGATCC
Organism: Monotropa hypopitys; assembly: GCA_002855965.1. Lineage (NCBI taxonomy): Eukaryota > Viridiplantae > Streptophyta > Magnoliopsida > Ericales > Ericaceae > Monotropa > Monotropa hypopitys. Next base: position 3,831 of record NMUG010002777.1, read on the forward strand.
AGAATAGCCTGAGGATCTGCATCCCCACCGGCAAGCAAACTCGCACGATGCATCTCTAGGATGGAACTCCACCACTGGATAGCCTCTCCAGTCAGCTGGTATGTAGCAAAGGAAATCCGCAATTTATCTTCCATGATCTCCAGAGTGTCCAACACTTTTCTCACCTCGAACAACCAATGATCCGCTTCCAAGGGATCACCTTCACCGTTAAATTTCGAAGGATCCATATGCCTAAATTCTCGCAATGCCTCTATAGTACGATTTCCTGCGTTCTCTCGCGGAGCAGCAAGTCCTCAATTAGCTCCGACCATGGCGGCCGCAAGCTCTCGAGCAAATTGACCAGGAACTGCAAATCCCTGAGGAACTGGTATGACAGGAGGGGCCTCATCCTCCAACCCGCTCATCCTATTATTGACCTCCTCGCTATGAGCATCCTGGGCATGTGTGCCCCGGCGACCACGACCCGCTCTTCTACCACGACGATAAGCCATTTCTACAAAGATCATGAATTCGATGAGAAAGGAGCACAAAACAAGGCTCTAACAGATAACTCAATCGACGAAGCAATGCTTAACCAAAGAGAAGGATACTAGACAATATCAACAACGGATTCTCATAATCAATGGAATCGAACAACATGGCTACACTCAAAGAAAGGAACAATGTATATGTATACTCCACAACTCACACAAGCCTATGGATCATGCCAATGTATGCTGTACATGTTCATACGCATGCTAGATAATGCAACAATACTCAATGCAACCCATAGAGACTAAGAGTCTCCCTAAAGGCCTAAGTTTTCGAAACCGAAAACTATGATACCAAGTTGTCACGCCCCAGATTTTCAAACCATTTTTTTTGAAATCATTTAAAAATAGTGAACAACAGTGGACCATCACTTCATTAATAAATATCTAAGTACCAACCATCCCAATCACACATAAACATGAAAATCCAGACATGAGTTTAAATTATTACAAACCGAATCCAAACCATAGAGTTAGGGAGAGAGAGTAGTACTAGTCAAAACCTTACAAGTTTTCCCTACTCTATTACAAGCTCCAAGAGCCTCAATTTAAAACAAAATAAGGAAGAAGGGGACTTTTTTCAAATCTTTTTCAAATGCCTCATGCATCCAAGCCTCCCAAAGAAGGATCACAACCTGTAGAAAAAATAAGGTCGTATCACACCAAAGTAGGAAATACCTATTACCTAGCATGCTCAAGACTGGCGTGAACGAGTGTGTGAATGTTGGGCATGCAACACATGCATATGTACAAAGCATAACAAAGGCAATGATCCATTTCTACTATGTGACTCCACCACACAACCACATGCAAAGTATATTAACAAAGCCACTAGACAAGTGGTTAAGAACATGTATATCATTTTCCATTCTCTTTCCTTTATCAATGCATACACTTTCATCATGTTTTTCATTGAAATTCGTATCATGAATAATCCTTGGGATCCCATCATAAGTCCACCCCAAGTTATTCGAATTGTTCATTCATCGTGTTTCGTAATCATGGATACGCCATGGGATCCCATCACAAGTCCACCCCAGGCTATCCTAGTCCAACGTGTCAAATGTGTCATGTAACATTAGATAGGGTAGGAGTAGTATAGTAGGCGGCCAAACCCACTAACCATCCTGTCCGTCGTTCCCCAAGTAATCGCTGGGAGGGCCAAGTTACCCCCATTGTGCACAATGTCGTGGATGGCGCCACCATCCCGGAAACCCCATCATAAGTCCGTTTCCATATACAAGATCAATCATACCCCTATCGTTACATCACCTAGCCAACGCTAGTCAATTGTATCAATCGCGTACGTTATAGTGTTTCGTTCATTGAGTCCATCATGTTACCAGTCCTAGCCAATGCTAGTAAATTCATATCAATGCCATGCTTTCCAAATTAAATACATGTATGACTCAATGATACAATATGAAACCCACACACTATCTCATGATTTCCCACATATGATCAATATGTCTAATATGCCAATTTGACATGAAACGTGCTAAATTGCATGAATACCCATTCAATTCGATCATGAAACCACTTAATAATCAAAAGCCCCAATTTATAAAAATCTAGGGTTTTACCAAATTTGGGGGTTTTCACCCAAAATGTTCAAACATGAAATCGACTTCATGAAAATGCAATTAAACATTAGGAATAAAAAAGCCCTCAACCAATTTCATGATTCAAGACCAAACCCTAGGTCAATTTTATGATTTTACATCTAGACATGTAATCGAATAAAATTAAGAACTCGCACAAGGGGATAGGGAAGAGCACAATCAAGAACACCCAAGTATAAACATTTCCTACCTCTAGGAGCTTTCCCAAAATCCGAAAATCTAAAAATTGAAGAATGGGCGAGATATGGTGCTTCCCGGGTAGCCCTCAATGTGTAGAACACACTTTAGTCTTGGCAAAACGTGAGTAGAGTGCTAGATTCAAGGGGAATCTAGAGAGAAGGTAGAGCTTATTGGAGGGAGAGAGTGTTGGGAGGTAGAGAGAGAATGTGTAGATGTGTTATGAACACATTTTAGGTCTAAAATCGTGCATATGTTTGAGTAGAAAGGAGTAGGAATGACCAAAAAGTCCTTCATTAAAGTCTGGAAAATCTGCCATTCGCGTAACCGTAACCGGTTATGCTCCATATCGTAACCGGTTGCGCATCTCTCAGTCGACTGCACACTTTCCTGCATACACGAGACCGTAATCGGTTGTGCCTTAAAAATTCGTAACCGGTTACGCTAGGTTCAGTCCGAAATCAAAAATTGCTATCGAAACGGTTTTGAGCTTAACTCTTTCATCCGAACTCCGATTGACGTGATTCAAGTTGTGTCAGATTCGTAATCGAATTGTCTATCATAATCTAGGGTCAACCACCTTAAAATCACACTAAGATTTTAAGACAAAATAAATTAAGATTCCAATCAAATTTAGAATACGAACTTTAAATTTCGGAAAATACTTTATAAAATACGGGTCGTTACAGATATTATTCCAATTACCATTTCCAATAGTCAAGTGTCAAAATAATGACCTCCTTATCAAAATAAGGGTTTCCAAAACATTTTGAATTTCCTTATCTAAATAAGGTTCCAAATCAGATAATTAAGACTTTAGGCTATTGTTCCGCGCTAGTAGCTCGTTAACTATCTAACCGTATAATTCCTCGTATTGTCTGACTCGACGGGAGGGTCCAGTCAAACCCTCATTATGGAATGTCATGAATGCATAGCATTCCGGAATCAAAATCCCGGGGATCAAAATCCCATAAATATAGCCAACTTAAGAATCAATATCCATACCCACCAATTTGATTGATTCCAAAAATCCTTCTTTTCCAAAATCCATATATTAAAGCCAAAAGCCAAATTAATGGTTTTCCAATACTTTCCAAGGTGCCAATTTGAAATTAAAGTTGTCAATTTAATAAAACAAGCTTTTAATTCCATTTACCCCAAATTCCCAAAAACTAGGGTTTAAGTAAATTTAGGGCTTTTACAAATTGAACATAGGAGAGTTAAATCAATACCATAGGAAGGCCATAGATGATGTCAATGGAGTTCTAGACTCAACATAACCCAAATAAAACTCAAAGGAATGCTCCTACTTGCAATGCTCACACGGTTTGACAAAGATAATAGAGAGAGGAAGAGAAACTAGGATACATATATACGTAGGGTTACAAAACTCTACCTTTGGATGCGGTTTAATAAACTCTAGGTGAGAGTTCTTCACCAATGATGGATTCAAGACCACCAATGCATAGAGGATGATCCGAGAAAGGTTCTTTGTGAAGGACTTCCCTTTAAAATCCTTCAAATAGAGAGAGGCTTGGGAGAGAAGTGAGAGAGATAAATCGACTTAGAGAGAGAGAGAGAGGGAGGAGGAGAGGTGTGTCTAGGTTTTGATGTTTGGAGTGTATTTATCAAATAAAATAAGAAAGAGGTGTATCTATACGACCCCATAAACTCATTCCCGAATTACCCTTACTGAGGGTGCATATCTATATATAGGAGTTGTATATCAATATGCAATAGACTGGAGGTTGCCCAGAAACTTTATATTTCGATATACCCTGAGGAATGCACAAGAGGGGAAACGGTCAAAAGTGTCTTATATCGATATACCCTAAAGTGGTATATCGAAATGCAACATATCAAAATGCCAGAAAACCTCATATTGAAATGGAACCACGGAAAGGAAGACCAGAAGTCATGTATTTCGATATACCTTTCAATGGTATATCAAAATACTCACGAAGGAAGAGGGACTAGAAAATCCGTATATCGATATGCACAAAGGTGCATATCGAAATGATGGCAATCAATAGGCAAGCCAAAGGAAGCTTATTTCAATATACATACGAAGTGTATATCGATATGCACAACAAGGAAGGATGGTTAGATGCATCCTATATCGAAATGTCACCACCCATATTGTAACGGCCCCGAAATTTAAACCATTTTTTGAAAAGGATATTAAAGCATTTTAAAATAAATACTACGACACAAAATCCCACCATCACATGCATGTCAAACCACATGCCCAAACCACAAGCAAGAAGTGAATAAGTTTAAGTCTAACTATTACAGACCTGGGTACCAAATTTTATAAGAAAGTGCGGAAAATGAACAAAATGTATTACAATGTTAAAGTCTTCAAAGTCTTCAAATCTTAGACTTCCACCTCCAAGCTTATGCCAAATGATGCTTCCCTAAAAATAGAGGGTTAGGTATATGCCTTGTAGAGAAAATTTAAACAAGCGATATATGCAATAAGAGTGCATGTGCAAGAAGGTGTAAAGAATGCAAGAATCCTATGTATGCAAATAGCCCAATAGGTTTCCATTGTGAGATGGTCAAGTGTAATGGAGTTTCCGAAATAGTCGTTTGATTTCAAATTGTTTATCAATACCAAGTCATCATGTCAAACCACACCTTGTCAAGACAAGGGTTTTTCAAATGATTTTCTCAATTCCTTATCAATATAAGGCAAATCATTATAAGTGAGTTTAGGATATTAATTTCCGAGTTAGATGCTCGTCAACTATCTAACCATATAATTCATAGAATTATCCGACTCGACGGGAGGGTCCAGTCAAACCCCCATTGTGCAATGTCATGAATGTAAATGTTCAGAGATCCAAATCCCAGGGATCAAAATCCCATAAAGTATAGCCAACTCATGGATCAAAATCCCATAAAGTATAGCCAACTCATGGATCAAAATCCTTATTTAAATCACAATTGATTATCACTTTCCAATTCTCCAAAATTTCCCAAATTTAGGCCAATGGCCCAATTCCAACATTTTATAAAGGATCAATATACCAATGGTCAATTCAAGACCTCAATTTGATATTTCCAAGCTCAATTGATGATTTCCCTAAATTAGTCAAACTTGGTCAAAATTAAGATTTTAATAAAAACTGGGGCTTTTCAATTCTATGCCTGAAAATATGAAATTGAAGTTCTAGGGACCACATATCCAAGGGCAATCAAAACATAGACCCACTACATATACTCTAGGAAACCCAAATGACCCTAGACATGCATACCTTCAAGATTTGCTTAAAAGAGGGAGGGAGAGATAACCTAAAACATATATACAAATGGTTAGAGATACTCTACCTTATTCAAGCAAAACACAAAAAACTCTAGGAGAGAGTCCTTCAACACAAGCCACATAGATATGCCCACCAAAATGTAGATGGAGACGAGAGAAAGGAGATTTGTGAAGGGTTTTCTCTCAAAAATTCGTCAATCTAAGAGAGAAAATGGGAGAGAAGGTAGAGAGAGAAATTCGTGAGAGAAAGAGAGAAAGAGAGAAAGAGGAGTGGAGGCTGTTGGGAAGGATGTTTAGACTGATTTTCGTTTAGGGTTGAGTTGGAAAACACCTTATATAGGTACCCAAAACTTGTCCTGAAAATACCTTTAATGAAGGGCATATCGATATACACTAGTTGTATATAGATATGCAACAGTCGTGCATTTTCCCAGACATCACTGCATTTCGATATACCCCACGTTGGTATATCGAAATGCCACAAGAGAAATTTCGAACAGAAGGGTTTGCATGTCGATATACTCCAATGAGTATATCGAAATAAGCAAAGATTAAAATTGAGCAGAAGGGTTTTCCATTTTGATATACTCTTGAAGAGCATATCGAAATATACCTAATCACATTTCGATATAAGCCCTGGGTATATCGAAATGTAACAATTAAGGAGGAAGGTAGAGGACTTCCTATTTCGATATGCCCCACATGCATATCGAAATAAAACTGATTTGAAAACCTACTGCTGAGAAAATACAAAGGAGTATTTTGATATGCCTATTCTGTATATCGAAATACAAATGTTCGGGCCAACCTTCACAGGACCCATATCGAAATGAAAAGGGGAAAGGGACCAAGTCATATTTCAAAATAAGGGAAAAAAGGAAAACTTAATTTCTAACATCGTGATTGCCGAACACTCGTGGAAATCACCCGAACATCTACGAATACTTCAAATTCCCATTTCAAGTATACTCAACTCCTCATGATACCAAAACTCATCTCGGGAAGGCTCGGGAATAATTACAAATAACTTTGGGGATTGACTTGAATGACCAATAGGAATACCATTTCAAAAAACATGATATTGATTGGTTCCAAATGAAATTCAATGGATATTTAAATAATTAAATATTCTCAAGGATAAATTAAAAATAATGGGAAATTATATTTAAATTTCTAAACCGTTACACATATATCGAAATGCAACATATGCATGAAGGCACAAACCAATAGTATTTCGATATACACTATAAGTGTATATCAAAATACACACCAAAGAGAGTGGACCCGAGACCACTATATCGAAATGGCATAGAAAGAGAGGGCACCCCTATTTCGATATAGGTAGAGGACAGAGAGAACAAATTCATTGATTAAATTGAAATACGTGATTGCCGAACAATGTGGCAATCACCCGAATGTCGATAAACATTCCCAATTCCATTCCCGAACCTTCTAAACATTTCAATCATAAAATACGGGTCCCGGGAAGGCTTAGATCACCAAATTTTCGATTTAATTTTATATGAATTCTACTAAATGGAATAGAAAATTAAAGGAAAATATAGGGAAATTAATTAAAATTTCCAGAGTGTGACAAACTATTCTCCTTATAAAAATTTCGTCCTCGAAATTTTCATAATCAACCAATCAAATATGCAACAACAACAAGAAGAACCTTCTATGAATAGAATAGTTCCAAATATTTTTCTCAAATCTAGGATGCGAATAGGTTGTTCCTCGAAATTGGCAAGGACAAGTAGCAATGGCAAGGACAAGGTCTTTAATATTCGAGACATTGACAGAGTCAAATCAAGAATTGACGGTTTCGAAAGAGATTATAAAGCCGAATATGAACCCTTAAGATGGATATAAGAAGAAGGCTTCAAGCTCGTCACTCTTTCAAGCCTTCCTTGCTATCACACATGTTAGAATTTGAATGAAATTCTACAACCTACACGTAAATAAGAAAAGAGAAGCGACCAACTCAACTCTACTTTGACTCACAATAAAAACGAGGCATCCCAACTATATAGGATATGACAGGATAGCATCCAAAGCCAACATGAAAAGTCATGTGCCGGAATAAGAATTTACCGAGAGGAGGAAAATGCCATGCTTCTGCTATATTTCACCACATCCAACTACTCATATAGCAAGTGGTCTTAACAAAGAAGGTGGGTTCCAAAGACTTTGCCCCCAAAATGCCACAAGGGAGTAAGTACCACCCAAATGATTACGTACCAACACTCCAAGAATATGAAATTAGAATGTCGACAACACATACCGATACGATATGGACACACCAATATAATACGGACATGCCAGTATGATACAGAAGGAATGAAGAAATCACCACCACCAAACTTGAAACTGAGATGGAACTTAAGATCAGTTCATCACCAAGGACGGAAATCATGAGGTCGATACACTTAAGGTCAACTACTTGACAGAACAACTGGCACTAATCCACAATTCTCCACCGGAGTCTCACCATACTCCATAAACTCTGATACAACCACATAACTTAGTATAGAACTCTAAGACCAATTTCACACTAAGCACCCTTCAACCAACAAACTCAATAAATACATCAATCCTCACATACAACCAAACCCACACACATACCTAATGAGGTACCAGAACGACTCATGGAAGTTTGTTTTGAGATGCACTAGCTAGCCGACTTCTCAAATCAATCTTCCCTAGTCTTTCCTACACCACATGACATAGACTTCGCACACACCCAGTCATGCCAAACAACACTATAGATCTGAGTCGGTGCAATTGACTCAAGGGGACACACACTCTACCCGAAACTCTCAACATAACTGCACAAGATGAAAAAAAATTCACCTCACCAATCATTCTACAATACCAATACTCACCAGCCTACAGACCGACAATACCACCTACTCTTAAAAACATGATATCAAGAAGGGACATTCTCCCTGAATCAGAGGTGCTCAAACACCCGAGGAGCAAGGCCATTAGAGTGATGACAGTAAATTTAATTCACAGAACGATTTTGCAAGAAAGAATGCCCACAAGGAATTAATGCGCATAAACGAAACCAGAGTATGATTGGAAGATGGGGAAGTCCATAGGATCCCACCATCTTCTCCCATTACAAGCAATGATGACAATGGGTGACTCCTCCATGTCAATGCTTTCTCGAAGTGAGCTAGAAGTATAACGTGTGGTTTTGCAACCTCGAAAGGGAAAATACATGAAAAAGATAGATAGATCGCATTAAAAAAGGAGAAGAACATACTATAGTTCAACCAAATGCCACAAGTTTTGGTACTTCTACGAATCATCCACAAGGACACGACGAATAGGAATGACATAAGAATCTAGGTAGGGATAAGTCAGGAATCTCTCAAAGCAACGGGCTACTCCCATTGTTGCCAACCAACATCGATGAGACACGAGAAGATCAGGAATATGAATAATACTTCAAGGAGTGGTCCACTCACAGATTGCCAAAGAATCAGGTATCCTAGCAGCGATTAGGATAAGGCACGAATGAACACTATAAACATTTCAAGAAAAGTTGGATAGAAATTTTCCTTCCTTCACGCAAGCTTATAGAAATAGAAGAGACAAGAATGAGTATAAAGATGGTTTCCACTCACCAATTCAAAATGCCTATGAATAGGAAAAGATAAGCATACCAAGAGTAGTATGCAACTGAGGACATCGCACGGTCGAAGTGATAGGTATAGAAACGTATCCAATTCTAGTCCTTAATACGTACATTTTGGTAGTCCTAAGCCTTGCATTTAATATGTTTTATTGGAGTTATAGAGTTATTTGATTTCTAAGAGATTAATGAAGAAATGGCTTAACAAAGAGAAAAAGAAAGCATCTGATGCCAAGGAGATAGAGTTGATACAAGGTTGTGTGAAGAATAAAGTTCTAAGCATTGGTGAAGAAGACCGAAGCATCAAAGGGTCGACAAAAGATCAAAAGAAGTCCAAAGAATCACTTCAGCAAGCCCCGAAACTGGTTCCCATTCATCTAGAATTGGTTCCTATATAAACCCTGTTGGTCCCTATGTACTCGATGCAATGGACAACCAAGAGGGGGGTGAATTGGTTTATTAACTAAAATGCCCAAATAAAAATTTCTTTTCAATTTAAGACTAATTTAGGTAAATTAGTGCAGAAGACTTAACTATTCGAAGTGTGATGAATATCACAAGTTCAAATACCAATCTAATTAAAGCACCAAATGAATCCCTTTCGTTACACCTCAGGTTCATGGGGGACTAGTCCCAAGAGGTCGAGGTTTCCGGTTTTCAAGTGGTTCTAAATAACTAGATTAATAAAGAGACTTGGATCTTTGAATTCCAAGCAGTTTGAATAGTAGAGTGAAAATGATGTAATTGCTCAAAATGTAAGGGCAAAGAAAATAAAGAAGTAAAGGCAAGTGACACAAGGATTTATAGTGGTTCGGTTAGGGATTGTCCAAGTCCCTAACTTTACATCCACTTCTCTTACCAATAAGTAAGAGTTCTACTAATTTTACCTTTACAATTTTCGGGTAGTTGTCAAACCCTTACACAAGTGAGCAACTTCCCAAGGCTTCTCAAACCTTTTGATGAGCTTCTTCCCAAGGTGGCTCCCACCTTCTTGATGAGCTACTTCAATGGAGGCTCCCTCCTTTGCTAAGCACTTCACAAGGCGGCTTGGACCTTCTTTGATGAGCTACTTCCTCAAGGCGGCTCCCACCTTCTTTGCAAGCTTCAAGTCTCCTCCAAGCCTTGAACTTGACTTCAATCTTTGATTTTCAAATGTTGTTGCAAGCTTGAATCTTCAAGTCTTCAAGTCTTGACTTCCAATGAAAGCACAAATGTACAAGAAAGATATTATGGAAGACAACCCCTTCTACAAAGTAAAACTAAAGCTCAATGCTCAATAAGATGATTACAATGAAGATTTTGAGCTCTCTCTAATTTGATACAAGTATAGGAACCATAATATCTCTACTAGAAAAATCTATACAAGGTGAGATATGAGAGATAGAGAGATTTTTAAGAGATTTTTAAGAGATTTTGAGAGAAAGAGTGAGACATAGATATTAACAAAGCTTGGGCATAGTCTCAACAACATTCTAGGACCCCAAGGGTCCAATTTATAGGCTCCAACCAAAAACTAGCCGTTTATGACCGTTTGGTGGCATTGTTGTAATTAAAATAAACTTTTAAATTGAAAAACAGCATTTTTACAAAGGCCGGTATGTGACCGGTAGGCAGCCGGTATGCCGGCCGGCATATCGGCCGGTATGCCGGTTAGTGCATTTTTCGGCCCTTTGTAAAGAACAAAACCGACTGCCCAAAAATTGCCAAAACCGGTATGGGACCGGTATGCCGGCCGGCATACCGCCCGGTGTACCGGTTATGGTGCCGGTTATTGAAAATGTGAGATTTTGAAGGAAAAACTTAAAGGGACTTAAGTAGGGCCAATATAACTCCAAATTAAATGAGGCTTGATCCCTTGAGTAGATAATTTAATTCTCTATATTTTTCATGAAGAAAATATCTTGGAAAAATGTAAAGATTAAAATGACTTTTTAAGAGAATCATTTTCCAAGTATTTTCTAAAAATATTTTAAGTTCACAAATAGAGAATTAAATATTCTAGAAGCATGCAAGGGACTAAGGAGTGTTTTAAAAAGATTTTCAAACATTAAAAACTATAATCCATAGCCTCAAATTAAATGTCATTAAGTTCCTTGAGGTTAAATAATTGTTTGAATAATGAATACATTTCTAAGGAACATTAAATTACTCCTAACTAGTCCAAAGAGGATTTAGAAAGATTTAACCCTTGAAGAACAATCTCTTGGACTTTAAATACAAGAATGATATATAATTTAAGCTTTGAAACAAATTCCTTGATTTAAATAAATATTTTGAACATTTAAATCATATTCCAAGGAATTAGAAAATCATTTTATAAACACTATATTTGTGTAAATAATGCACCGTCAAAACTTAGGGTCAACAATCTCCCCCTTTTTGATGATGACACAAATATAGAGACAATTAAGCATAAAAATGATTTTCAAAACTTTTCACAATATTTCAAGAAATTCTCCCCATATGTATGTGCACATAGATAA
>NMUG010002778.1:0-15550 GCA_002855965.1 Monotropa hypopitys
TTTAATGCAGACATGTAGATAAAAATATTTAAAATATTTTCAAATATCTAAAAATAGTTTTAATGCATTAAAATAATTAAAACACACACAATGCATGAATGACGTGCGTGAATTTATACCTGACGTTGTGTGCGCGTTCCAGCCGAACAATTTGCAATGCTCTGAAAACTTTAACCGGATGAGCTTCAGACACACGACTTTAGCATTTTATCTTCACATCTTTATTACCATGATTGTCTTTAACACTAAAACCGTACAAAGCCCGATAGACCAAAACAGTCCCGGAGAAATGAAACAACAACAAAAAACCTAACAAAAAGAATAGGAACCGAACATCAGAATTCAGCATCGGAAAGAACAATTTAGCTCGGAATGTACAGAATCGCGTGTGGATTTCAAAAAATTCATTTCTCAATGTCAATATATTAGTAACTATGTTCCTGAGGAAATGGCATATAGAATGGCAACAACGGATGGAAATTCAAATTTAGCTGGCCAGGGAAAGCTATTTTATTCAGAATAGTATAACAGAGCGAGCCAACATCGGAATGGCGCAAACCAATTTTTTTGTTTTCCCCTGAAGGAAATTTTGAGACTATGAAACGATTCTTGGCAGAAAAATTACAGATCAAAAGGTGGACATTCAAAATAACGGTCTTGAAATAACCTTTTTACAGGAGTATATTCAATGTGAGGCGAAAATTTTCTCATGATTCTAACAGTGAGGCGAGCAAGATGACTGTATTTGATGTCACATCGAACACTCAGATCATTCTACGATAATGCAACAGGCATCTGTTTTAGCGGGATTTTATTACGGCAAATGGACGAAAGTTTGAATACTTTTTCAAAAAGTATTTCAATTTTACAATAAAATCGAAAATTAGGTTCAAAATGCCAAAGGAGTGATGTGTTTCACTTTATATTGGAGTCTCTACTCGCAGCCAGCAAACAAAAAATGTTAACGTCATGTCGCATCTATAGATGTGACATGAATCTATATATACAGATGGATCTCATGCCATTTTAGAAGAGAACCAGACACTCCAACACTCTGTCCAAGCGAAATTTGAACTATTCTCTCTGAACAGAAGTCTATTTCTAAAAAAACCTCCAAACTCTAGTCAATTTCAACCCAACTCTTCTCCAAACCATTTCAAATTCAAACTATTTTTTTCAGCCAATAATCCAGTTCAAAACAATTTTTAATCCAGTCCCAACTTCAAAGATCAAGCCAAAATCTATTTCTTATTCAAATCCCTAAGCCGATTCTATACCCGAAAATCCCAAAAATCATCCACCTAAGCAGAAGCTCTGCCAAAATTTCGTCAAACATTTCAGCAACTTTTTATTCTTTAAATTTCAATTTATATTTATTTTAGAAAAGTCTCGGTAAAAATTCCAGATTATAATTAGGTATAGTAGGGTTTTTTTCCCAAATACTATAACTTATTATAGTCGTATAAATATAATCGACGAATTTATCCTCATTCTTGTATCGGGGACAGGGTAAAAATAGTTTTGTCTATTTTTTTACCTTAGTTGTAATGCAAATCACATTAAAAAGTACACGAGAAATAGCAACTTTTATTTTATTTCTGACGAGTAGACACAGCACCGGCTATGCTGGCACCATGACTACCGGAAATAAAATTTGAAGTCGACATCTTCTTTGAGTACATGCGTAGAAAATGGATCGTTGATTTTTCTCACATTTTATTTTTGTTAAACAGAAATTAATATTCATGGAATCATCAAATGGACTTTTCGGCTAAAGTAAGGCATGCCTACAAGCCTTCGTCCATTAATCGAAATTCGGAATAGTGATTTTCAAATCTGATTTATTTCGGTAATCTATCTTTATTTTTTGGCGCTTTATTTTGTGGAGGTATCGTTCACTTGGCTATGCCAACACGCCCCCCATAAATATTACTGTGATTTTCTTTTACATTTATATTTTTAAGTCTATTATAAATCATTAAATTTCTGTGATTCATACCACCGGCGAACAAAGTAACTGAATGGTCTGGATCAAAGGAATAATTTATAATTCAACTTATGAATTACTTATTATACTTTTGGGAATTCAAAATCAAAATATCAAAATACGAAAAACAATTAATTCCTCGATTCGTACCACCGGAAAACAAAGTAACTGATTGGTCTGGATCAAAAGAATAATCTGTAATTCAATTTACTAAGTTATTTATTATCCTTTGGGTAATTCAAAATAAAAAAGCATATCAAAAGTGAAAATCATTAAATTCATCGATCGTGCCATCTGCAAACAAAGTAATTGGCTGGTTTGGATAAAAAAAATCTATAATTCAATTTAATTGAGTTACTTATTATTCTTTCGAGAATTTAAATAAAAAACATACAAAAAATTAAAATCGATAAATCACTCGATTCATATAACTGGAAAATTAAGTAACTGTCTAGTTTGGATCAAAAGAATAATTTGTAGTTTAATTTATTAAATTACTTATTATCCTTTTAGGATTTCAGATAAAAGAAAAATTAAAATCAATAAATTTTGCGATTCGAATTATCGACGAATTCAATAAAAGTTGTGTTGGATTAATGCATAATCTCTAATCCAGATTTTCTGGGCTACTTATTATTCCTTTGGAATTTCAAAAAAATCAAAAAAATCAAATTCTTTAATTTAAATTCTATTCATTCAAAATTCAATCCATTGTAAATGTTCAAAACCACCCAATTCAAAAGTTACATATCATAAGCATTATTCTTTATTCCTTGCAAATTTGTGAATTATTCATTTCGTACATTATTTTTCTCTTGTCGAGGAAACTTGAATTTGGTTAAAAAGGTTGTTTTAAAAAATGAAGTACTGCAAGGGTGATGTAAGATGTCTAACTCATTGTCTACTCGTAATAGTAAATCTCCAAATCCAACTCTGGTAATGCAGATTAAAAATATTTTCAAATTTGTGACTTGGCACACCATAACTCAATGCCGAGTGACGACTCTAAAAAATATAATAATGGAATGTAAATTTATTTCGGCAAATTCAAACTATTATTTATTTGACATTTCCAGGTAAGAGATCATTATTATTTTTGAAAACAAATCATTGCATTTTTTGAGTCAAATCAAAACGGAGAAATTTCCTCCGACGCGACACCACACAAAAAAGAGAGGACGAAGGAAAATTCAGGAAGCGATGGCTGATGACTCTGCTTGGGAAGAGAGGATTTTAATTTCTAGTTTTTCAAAATTAACCTTTAACCAAAATTCAATCAATTCTCGACATGTTACTAATGTATATTTTGTGCGAACTTTTCAGAAATGTTAAGAAAAAAATCACGACGCACTTAGTTTTTTTTTGCAATGAATTTTTTCTAACCATTTTTTTTGCAGGGTAACATGGTATATATTTGTGAAGCTCTCTCTTCAAATTTTAAAAATCAGAAATATTTGCGTTTGTTTTTCATACATCATTCAGCATTACCCATTTCGAATAAAAGTCATGACTTCCAGGATGGATGTGTCCCTTGGTGCCCTTAGATTTGGGGGTTCGAAGTAAGTGTCACATTACTTATATTGTAGTCGTCGCAGAAAAGAATGCCCCAACCAAATCACCAACCAAATATGGTTTCTTTTATTGGAGTCGAAGGTTTGAAGATTTAGGAGCCAATAAACCTTTTAGGTTGCTGATGATATGATTTTCCCGCGTTGTTGAAAAGACGAGAATCCTTAATCATGCATTAGAAATTTATAAACACAGAAAATATGACTCTAGCTAGTAGAGTGGCAAGTCCGAGGTCGGTCCATAGGGAAAATGCACGAGTCTAAAGAATTCGTTTGGAGAAGAAGTTTGGATTTGTGATTTGGTGGAGAGCGGTAGGACGCTCGGCCTTTTCTTTTGATATTTTTATATTAAAACCTAAGGAAAGCAAGAAATAAAGAAAAATAAAGTTAAACTAAGTGGAATGACAATGGGGGATCTAACACCTAACCTAGGCCAATGACTGATGTTGGGGGCTGAACTCTCAAGAGGCCGGCGCCGCGACCTCCTCCAGGAGGACCACATCACACGCCAGCTAACAGATGGCCGAGTAGAGCTTAGCCAACGTCAGGGCCTCCCTGGGGCTCTCTATGGCCCGGAGACTCAAAGCCCAGAGGAGGTGCCTGGACGAGGCAACATGAAAGCAAGGTCATGCGACCGAACAGAGCAAAGGCTGACGAGAGAGGTTCCCTTGGGGCCACTTCTGTGCAGAAGTCTCATTGCCCAGGACGGCACGGTCCATAACTAGCTAAGCCGAAGCGTGCCGCTTCGGCCGAACAGGACAAACATATCGTTCGTAGCAAAGATTCCTTCGGAGACAGCATCCCGGGTTTCCCGCACATGGCAGACACACGCCTGACACAAGAACCAGCTTTTCCGTAATTCCCGCCGCATGTCAGACATGCTTTATCAGCTTTTTTGCCGTCCAATGCTGTCAGGCGACGCTGCCTAACACTGTCAGAGTCGACCGTTCGGCCACACCATCAGAAGCATAGGGGGACAGGCACACTGTCCCATGACACGTCACAGCAGTGCAACCGCGCCGAAGCGCGTACCCCTCACTCTCCGATGGATCTATAAATAGGGGAGAGCATTCAATGCAGAAGAACATTTTCTCTCACTAGCCCAAGCTCTGTCCATTTGCTCTCTCACTCTAAAACTCTCTTGCTGACTTTACCATCGGAGGGTCCACCGGCGACAACTGCTGGTAGCCTAACGTTTGTCTCTTTTGAAGCCTAGCATAGCCACATCTCCACCGCTCACTATCGGAATCCACCACCAGAAAGGCTTACCCCCCAACAATTGGCGACTCCGTTGGGGAATCCTTTCTCAAACACTCAGATTTCTACTGTGAGCTTGAAGATGACTTCCAGAGACCGAAACTCCAAACACAACCAGTCCGATGGTAGGAGGAACAAGGGAAAGGAGGTGGCCAGAACAGGGGACTCCGCTCTCCACACCCCTGAGCGCACCCGTGCCGACGCGAGCATCCACTCCAGCGACTGTTCAAGCCCCCCGGCCAAGCTCACAACGAGGCAGTACATCCGCAAGTTGGAGGGAGACTTAGGCCGGAGGGACCAGCAGATTGACGCTCTCGTGCACGAGATGACTCTCTTGCGCAAGGCCACCGAGAAGAGGAAAGAGGCACCAGCGCCCAGCCGTGCCGAAGATAACCGAGATTACCGGGAGCCTTCCTAGAGCAGGAGAAGATCTGAGCAAACCAGGCCATCTGCTTTGCACAGGCTAGGTGAAAGGGTGGAAGAAGTCCCTACCCGGCAGAGGATCAACGAGGACCGTCGCGTCAAGCGTCGAGTCTCGCCTCCTCAGCACAGAGAGGAACGTTCAGCCGCCAACCATCAACCACCTGTCTTTGACCGCCTAGGGACAAACGCAGTTCCAGCAGCACCGAGACCTCATCCAGCACATGAATTGTCACCCCTCCGGGACCAAAGGCACATCGGTCACGGAGAAAGCCAGGTACCCCACTCTGAACAGGAGGTCACCCAGAGGAGAAGAGGGGAAGTTCTGCCGACTTGGACCTATGAGCCGTGCCGACAGGACAGAGTCCCTTGCACCCCATGCTCTCTTGAAATTGCAGCTGCAAGGCCTCCGACAGGTTTCTAAGCCCCTAATTTCAACAAATACGATCCCAAAATGGATTCGTATATTCACATCGTGCATTTCAGGCAGATGATGTCCCTCTATTCTAGGGAGGATACCTTGATGTGCAAGCTCTTTCCATCCAGCCTCGGTGAGGTTGGGTTGCTCTGGTTTGACCGTCTCCCAGTAGGGTCCATCTCCTCCTGGAGAGACCTCTCAACGGCCTTCCTAGCTTGGTTCATCACCAGCACCAGAGTTAAGAAACAGGTTGATTCCCTCCTCGGCCTTCGGCGGGCGAGGTTAGAATCTCTGCGCCAATACGCAACCCGGTATTGGGACCTCTACAATGAGATTGAAGAGTGCGACCAAAAAATCGCAGTGACGTCTTTCAAACTCGGCCTGGTCCACTCCAGCCGAGAATTCGAAGATTTGATGCTATTCACTCCGGCAACCATGAATGAGCTCATGGCCAGAATTGAGCTTCACGCGAAATTGGAAGAGGCCAAGGAGGAGAGGAGAAAGTCCGAACAACGCTCTGGCCACGGCTCTACCAATAACAACAGTTCGGTCCGGAGAAAGGAAACTAACACCGTCCGGCCGAGGGAACCCCGGACCTACAAGCCATACGATTATGTAGCTCACACCACTGTCTTCAAACAGCCAACCTTCATGCTCCTTCGCAAAATCGAAAAGGAGTCGTATTTCAGGTGGCCAGAGAAGAGGTTGGGAGCTCAGAGAGGTGGCAACGACAAATTCAGATGCTCCTATCACAGGGAGAAGGGCCACCTCACCACCAACTGCCGAGCTTACAAGGATTTTTTTGGAAGAATTGGTCACTGCTGGCCACCTTGGGGAATTCGTTGATACAGAGAAGACGACGAATGATGTGTCGAATCCGGCCCTGCGTGTCATCAATGTGATCCACGGGATGGTGGATCACCGATGGGAAGAGAAACTTCGGTCTGAGCTCCAACAGATCGAGGCAAAGGAGATCTTTGCCATCCAGCCTATGCCAAAGAAGCCGAAGCCATACTCAAGATACTCCATTACATTTTCTTCTAAAGATTCCGAAAGGGTCCAACACCCCCACGACGATGCGCTAGTCGTCACCCTACAAATTTCCGACTGCCAGGTCAGTAGAGTCCTCGTCGACCTCGGCAGCTCGGCAGATGTCATGTACTACTCCCTATTCAAGAAAATAGAGTATAAAGCAGAAGACCTTCAGCCGACTGACGTGCCTCTGGTAGGGTTTAACGCGGCGTCAGTCTGGCCGCTTGGCAAAATCACCATACCAGTGACCATCTGCACGGTCACCACCGAGTTAGAGTTTGCGGTAGTTGATGTCTCGTCCCCCTACAATGCTATCCTGGGACGAACCTGGGTCCATAGCATCAAGAGAGTCGCCTCCACATACCACCAGGTTATTAAGTTCGTTGGCAGCAAAGGCGTGGAGGAGCTTAGGGGAGACCAAACCTCGGCGAAGCAGTGCTACATCGCTGTTATCAAAGGGAAGCTTACCCCTGAGCAAGTCTACTGGGTGGAGGTTCCAGATCAACCGGTGCTGGAGGATGTCGGTTCAAACGCCTCGGCAAAATCCATTGAGGACCTTGAAACCGTCCCTCTGAACGCCGACGATCCGGAGTGCTTCTTTCTTATCGGCTCTAAAATGACTGAAGCAGACAAAGCGGCCACAATCAGCTGCGTTAAGCGAAATGTTAAAATATTTGCGTGGACGCCCTATGAAATGACGGGGGTGGATCCAGAATTTATCAGCCATCATCTCAACGTTCGGCCGGAGTGCCACCCTGTTGTCCAGAAGGCCCGATGGTCGGCAGCTGCTCATGCCGACGCTGTTATCGAAGAAGTGGACCGTCTGACCAAAGCACAGGCGATCCGAGAAGTACACTACCCCACCTGGTTAGCCAATACGGTGGTGGTCAAGAAGAAGACCGGCAAGTGGAGAGTTTGTGTTGACTTCACTAACCTCAATGAAGCTTGCCCCAAAGACAGCTTTCCAGTGCCGAGGATTGATCAGTTGGTCGACTCAACGGCTGGACATCCCAGAGTGAGCTTTATGGATGCATACCGAGGGTATCACCAGATATCTATGTTCGGTCCAGACCAAGAGAAAATAGCATTTATCACTCCCAGGGGTCTGTTCTGCTACAGAGTGATGCCATTCGGCTTGAAGAATGCTGGAGCGACCTATCAGCGGATGATCACAAAAATGTTCAGTGCTCAGCTCGGCGATACAGTGGAGGCCTACATAGATGACATGGTCGTCAAAAGCAAGGCCGAGGGGGACCATCTGGAAGATCTTCAGAAGGTGTTTGATATTTTGAAAAAACACAAGCTTCGGCTCAACGCTTCCAAATGCGACTTCGGAGTTAGCTCGGGGAAATTCCTGGGCTACCTTGTCACGCGCCGAGGCAATGAGGCTGACCCATCTCAGGTCTCATACATTCAGAAGATTGAAGAGCCCAGGACTTTGAAAGAAGTGTAGAAGCTAGCGGGGATGGTCGCAGCCCTCAACCGGTTCATTAGCAGGTCCTCAGACAAATGCCGACCATTCTATGAGATGCTGAAGAAAAACAGCCGAATGCATTTTTTGTGGATTGATCAGTTCAAGGAGGCCCTCGGCAATCTCAAAGAGTAACTCTCTTCGGTTCCCCTGCTTTCCAAACCAATGCAAGGGGAAGAGTTGTATTTGTACCTCGCCGTCACACCACATGCCATCAGCTCAGCACTTGTTCCCAAGAGGGGCTTGAGCAGCTACCGGTCTACTTCTCTAGTAAGTCACTCATCAGCGCCGAGACCAGGTACTTTTCTCTTGAAAAACTCGCATATGCTTTGGTTATTGCATCCAGGAAGTTTGCACCATATTTCCAGGCACATACCATAGTGGTTCTGACCGAGTTTCTTCTTCGAACGTTGCTTAAACGTGCCGACCTATCCGACCGACTAACCAAATGGGCCGTGGAACTAGCAAACTTCGACATCAAGTTCTAGCCAAAGACAACCATCAAAGGCCAAATCCTGGCCGACTTCCTTAAAGAATTCTCTTCTCGACCAGAGGACCCTCAGGCTGACAACATCCCTGCCGAACAAGTCTTTCCAGAGTCACTGCCAAATCAGGACTCGTGGAGGATGTTTTTTGACGGAGCATCTAACTGCCGAGGGAATGGAGCCGGAGTTGTCCTCATTTCCCCTAAGGGCGTCACTCATGAACATTCCCTCAGGCTCAATTTCAGCGCTTCCAACAATGAGGCAGAGTATGAAGCCTTACTATCCGGCCTGAAGGCTGCGGAAGAGCTGGAGATCCAAAGCCTCAGCATCTACAGTGACTCTCAGCTCATGGTCAACTAGGTCAACAGTGACTACGAGTGCCGAGACGAGCGAATGGGGAGGTACATGCTGAAAGTCAAACAAAGAATGGGGATATTCAAGCAAATCCAAATTCAGCAGGTCGACAATGAACAAAATGCCCACGCCGATGCTCTGGGCGGAGTAGCCTCAGCAACAGAAGTCAAAGAGCGGAGGACAGTCAGCGTCCAAAGCTTAGATCAACCAAGTATAGAAGCGCCGAAGCAACTTGACGTCTTCTTCATCAGCCAGGGTCCCAGCTGGATGAACCCCATCATCTCATTTCTGAAAGATGGCTCATTACCTGAAGACAAGAGGGAAGCCCACCAAATCGTCCACAAGTCGGCCCAGTTCTGGCTTGGCCCTCAGAACAAGTTGTACAGACAGTCATTCTCTGGACCGTACCTCCTTTGTGTGCACCCAACATTGGTGGAGGGAGTATTGCAGGATCTCCACGCCGGCAGCTGCGGAGCACACACTGGGGTAAGATCAATAGCACACCGGGCCATCTCCCAAGGGTACTGGTGGCTGAAGATGATGGAAGACGGGGAGAAGATAGTGAAGAAGTGTGACTCCTGCCAGCGATTCTCCCCAATCATCAGACAACCTTCCGAGGAGCTTACACCTTTGACCAGCCCATGGCCCTTTGCCCAGTGGGGCCTAGACATTGTCGGCAAGCTCCCTACGGCACCAGGAGGATTCAAGTTCTTGATCACGGCACTGGACTACTTTTCCAAGTGGGTGGAAGCCGAGCCGTTGGTCACCATAGAGGGCAAGGATGTGAAAAGATTTGCCTGGAAAAACATTGTCTCTCGCATCGGCATCCCCTACGCCTTTATCTCAAACAACGACACTCAGTTTGTGGGGGACCTCTTTACCAACTTCTGCGCCGAGCACAGAATTAGGTTCTACAATTCCACTCCCCACTACCCGCAATGCAACGGTCAGGCCGAAGAATCCAACAAGACCATCGGCAGCGGCATCAAAAGAAGACTTCAGGCAGCAAATTGGAAGTGGGCCGAAGAACTTCCAAGCATTATTTGGGCTTACCCAACAACCCCTCGGTGCTCTACAGGGCAAACCCCGTTCTCATTAGCCTTCAGCATGGAAGCAATCATTCTACTAGAGGCCGGGCTGCCAACTATCAGAACCGAAGGCTTCGACGAACCAACAAACAACGCAGCAATTGAGAAGGATCTAGACCTGACCGAAGAAAGAAGAGATTCGGCTAGGATCATACTAGTTGCCTACCAGCAAGGAGTGGCAAGAAACTTTGCACGGACGGTTCGGCCCAGAACATTCAAAATTGACGACCTCGTCCTAAGGAAAGTCGTGGGAAATAAGAAAAAGAGCTCAGATGGCAAGCTCTGTCCAAACTAGGAGGGGCCGTATAGAGTGTTCGGCCATGCAGGGACCGGGGCTTACCGACTTGAAGAGCTGGACGACACTCTAATATCGAGGTCGTGGAATGCTACAAACCTGAGACTATACTATCACTAACCATGTAATTCTGGCCTAGGGCCCTCAATCAATGAAAGTTTGATTCTTAAAAAATACTTGCTCAAAATTTGCATCTCTTTCTTCGGCGCTATACAGACGAAACAGCTCATAGTTGTTGTTTATCAACAAAGCGTGCATGCAACTCCTCGGTGGCTTTGTCGAGGAAGCTTACAGCTCTTCGGCGCTATACCGCCGAAGCAGCCACAGTTGCCGTTCATCTACAAAATGCGCATGCACCTCCTCGGTGGCTTTGCCGAGGAAGCTTACAGCTCTTCGACGCTATACCACCGAAGCAGCTCACTGTTTGCCATTCATCTGCAAAATGCGCATGCAGCTCCTCGGTGGCTTTGCCGAGGAAGCTTACATCTCCTCAGTGGCTCCGCCGAGGAGTCTGCACAAGTTAGCATTTATCTGAAAAATGTACAAGCAACACAGGCAAGTGCCGAACCGAGGTTAAAGCCTTGGTTAACCAAAACCTTTTCCTCGGTTGGGGGAAGTAGGTAGAACAACAAAAAGGCAGCCGTGCAGACTTGAAAGTTAAAGCAAAAAAATTGCAAAGTTCATTGATGCATTGAAAAAGGGGGACCGGCCACAGATCGGCTCGGCCCCAAAATAGCAAAACGAAAAGCACAGAAAGATCAGGCAGTAGGCTCGGTAAGGTCAGCAGTGACGGCGCCGGTACTAACAGCCTCAATCTCAGGAGCGCGAGGAGCCGGCCTAGCAGGTCGAAGCCAAGCCCCAGCCTTGGAATCCTTCATGAGGGAGATGTCCCCCACACCGGAAGCATTGTCCTCGGCCCCAAGGGAGACCTTGGCGCACACCCAACCCTTTTGAAAGAGCCTCTCCTTAAGCCGGCCCATCTGGTCATGACACTGGTTCGCGGCCTCTTCAAAGCCTCGATTGTACTCCGCATCGGCCTCCGCAGTTGCCTTCCCCTTGTCGGCCTCCTGCTCAGCCTTTAGGTGGAGTTTCTCGGCCTCAAGACCAGCAATACAAGAAGCTCTGGCATCCAGCTCGGCCACGTTGATCTCCACAGTGGTCTCCAGAGCTGTGGCCTTATTCTTAAGCTCGGCCATGGAGCTCTCCGACTCGGCCATCTTCTTCTGGCCCGCCTCGGCCTCATCCCTCGCCTCCTTGCAGGCATCTTGCACTTCAAGAATATGCCGGTCCAAGCCGGTGCCGACAGCCATCATCTCCAAAAGTTGAAGTTATTAAAACTACAACGAAGCAAGAGATCAACTGAAAAAACAGTAAAAATACTTACCTTGGCGCCGTAGTACATCATCCTCCGGAAGCAGGTCCGGGGGCCTTTGGGAAGATCCTCCATCTCCTTCGGCAGGGTGAAGGCTTGGAGTAGCGCCATCGCCACGCCGGGGCGGTCCTCGAGCTTGTCACTCACCTGGACAGCAATACCCTCGGAAGAGAGCTTCGGCTCCCACAACACCACTTCTCTCCGGGAAGACCCAGCCGTCTCGTCCGTCCGAGGGTCAGGATGGGCAGCTTTCTCTACGGCAGCCGATGAATGCTCAGAAGCCGGCATGTCCTCAGATACTCGGGCCCTCTTATGCTGAGCCCGAGTCCTTCTCAGCCCGGCCATGATGTCGCTTGACCAAACACCAGCTAGCGACTTATCCAAAACCGCCACCTGAGGCTCAACATCCATTCCCTTGGCCTCGTCATCCATGAACTCTCCCTCGAGATCAATTACCTTTTTCTACTCCATTTCTCCCTCTTCGGCAAACTGTGCGGTAGAATGCTCGGCTGGTTGCACAGTAGAGGGCTCGGCTGAGCGCCTAGAGGATGTCTCGGCTGGAGAGGGTCGCGGTCGAAGAGTATGGGTGTATGTTGGAGTGTACTCCAACAATGTCGGCAAAATGGTCTTGCCTAAAGAAGAGCAGAGAAAGTCCTAACCCTATCAACGTTGGCCTGGGCCTTCAAACTGGTCAAGGTCCCAACGTCTGCAGAAGAAAAAGCAAGCAATCAGAAAAGATAAAGAAAAGAAACTATTTTTGCCGAAGTAAAGAAACCTACCAGGGACCCCATGTAAAAACGGCACGGAGAACACGGTGCCATGGCCACTACAGAGTGGAACGAAAAAATTGCCGGAGAGGATCATCACGTCCTCAGAATATTTATCAGAGTCCGGCAGGTGGGCGATCAGACCGGACTGATTGGGCCGATGGCCCAAGTAGTACTTCTTAGACATTTTGTTCCATCCAAGGAAGTAGCATCCGAAGATGTCCAGAAAGCGTAGTCGGTCCGGCTCAGGAAGGGTCTCATTCAGCGCCGCAACTCCCATCAGAATGCAGAAAACATTAACCGTCACTTGAGATGGTGCCAGACGTAGCTCGCCGAGGAAGCGAGTGAGAAAAGGGTGGAAGGGGAACCGAACTCCCCCCTTGACAACGGCAATGATGGGAAGAAGGGCATGGTCCGGCCCCGGCTCGGTGTGGTTGATAGGGGCTATCATGATGTTTACATCGGTAGGGACGTCATATTCCTCCCTGAAGTGGAGAAGCTCTTCGGGAGTGTCCAGATACTGCCTAAACTTCTCGGACCTCCTCTTCGGTGCCATTCTCTGGATCTGAAAAGAACACACGGAGAAGG
Organism: Monotropa hypopitys; assembly: GCA_002855965.1. Classification (NCBI taxonomy): domain Eukaryota; kingdom Viridiplantae; phylum Streptophyta; class Magnoliopsida; order Ericales; family Ericaceae; genus Monotropa; species Monotropa hypopitys. Next base: position 13,103 of record NMUG010002778.1, read on the forward strand.
CACCGTTAGTCGGTCCGGCATCAACCTTTGCAGTTAAGCACGGGGAAACCCTTGGATTGGTCTTCAACCAATAGCCAACACCAGTCCGGCTCGGTCGAGAAGGGCTTGAACGTTCCTCTTCAACCTCCGCAGCCCAGAAACTCACAGGGAGCTTCCAGACCACAACAATGGCGGAAGATTGAACCTCCAAACCCAACAGTCGCTAAATCGACTGAAGAATGCAAAAATAAACATTATTAATGCACAGCGAAGGGCTAGGCGATCACCTGGAAGAGAGGAGAAGGTTGGAACGACGAAGAAAACATTGGAAGAAGACTGGTAGCACGGTTGCCGGAGATGCGTCGCACGGTTGTCGGAAATCGCTTAGAGAGAGAGAGAGCTGAAGCAAACGGGATTCAGAAGAAACCCTAAGCTATCTATTTATAGGAGATGACCTGAAGGCCAGAACCGGATGACCGGCCGAACCGGCTCAAACGGTCACCCCACTCCCGCAATCATCACTGCGCCTCGAGACTTGTGCTGTTGCTAAACTGACAGCACGCATGCACGGTGTCCCATCAGCCGCAACTCCAGCCAACCACATCGTGACACGTGGGGCCGCCCAACCGCCAGATCAAGCGTACGACAGCCAATGACGTGACAGCTGTCAAGCGTGACGTCATGACAGACGCGCCGATAGCCTAGAGCGCGACACGTCATCGCTTTCAAAGTGACGGTTCATTAAATGCTGTCGGAGCTCCAAGTTCCAAGACAAATCAGTGGTCCCACGCTCCTTCTCTTCGGCACCTACACAACCAATCGGCACTGAGTCAACCCCACTTAGGCCAAAATGCCTGGCCAAATGGGTTGAGGGGCTATTGTTGGGGGCCGAACTCTCAAGAGGCCGGAGCCACGACCTCCTCCAGGAGGACCACATCACAGGCCAGCTAATAGATGGACGGGCAGAGTTTAGCCAACGTCAGGGCCTCCCTGGGGCTCTCTCCGGCCTAGAGACTCAAAGCCCAGAGGAGGTGCCTGGCTGAGGCAACATGAAAGCAAGGTCATGCGACCGAACAGAGCAAAGGCCGACGAGAGAGGTTCCCTTGGGGCACTTCTGTGCAGAAGTCTCATTGCCTAGGATGACACGGTCCATAACCAGCTAAACCGAAGCGTGCCGCTTCGGCCGAACACGACAAACATATCGTTCGTAGCAAAGATTCCCTCGGAGACAACATCCCGGGGTTCCCGCACATGGCAGACACACGCTTGACACAGGAACTAGCTTTTCCATAATTCCCGCCGCACGTCAGACATGCTTTATCAGCTTTTATGCCACCCAATGCTGTCAGCCGCCGCCGCCTGACACTGTCAGAGTCGACCGGTCGGCCACACCATCAAAAGCATAGGAGTATAGGCACACTATCCCATGACACGTCACAACAGTGCAACCGCGCCGAAGTGCGTACCCCTCACTCTCCGATGGATCTATAAATAGGGGAGAGCATTCAATGCAGAGGGACATTTTCTCTCACTAGCCCAAGCTCTGTCCATTTTCTCTCTCACTCTAGAACTCTCTTGCTGACTTTACCATCGGAGGGTCCACTGGCGACAACCGCCGGTAGCCTAACGTTTGTCTCTTTTGCAGCCTAGTACAGCCACATCTCCACCGCTCACTACCGGAATCCACCACCAGAAAGGCTTACCCCCCAACCACTGACTACTCCAATATCCAAAGAGGGATCACGACATAGGACCTCCCACGAGATATTTGACTTTCAAGCACAAGTCACAGGTCAAGAGATAATACGAGGATTAAAATTCGACTCTCTGGACTACTTACACTCATCGGGCGACATGCAACAAGCATGGGCCATGCCATATTATATCGACGGCCCATAAAATAAGTCGACAACCCTTGGTTGGGCCAACGGGTGAGTGCCAGGTCTTGTCGGTTATTATCGACGTCTTGTTCTGGATTTCTCTCGTTTGGCTTCTCCACTCACTCGGTTGACCCGTAAGGGTGTCCATTTTGAATGGAATGACTCTTGTAAAGTTTATTTTTGGAAATTGAAGAGGAGATTGACTTCTGCCCTTATTCTTATTGTTCCTGAGCGAGGTATCGGGTATTCGGTGTATTGTGACACATTGCATGATGGTCCGAGTGGTTGATTATGGTTCTAGATAGTTGAAGGACCATGAGCGTGACTATCCAACCCATGATCTTGAGTTGGCCTCTATCGTTTTTGCCCTTAAGAGTTGGAGACATTACTTGTACGGTAAAAGGTTTGAGGTCTTCTCAGATTATAAGAGCCTGAAGTATATCTTCACTCAAAAGAATCTTAATTTGTGTCAATGACGATGTATGGAGCACTTGTAAGATTACGATTCTGACTTGCAGTACCATCCGGGTAAGGCCAACGTTGTTGCAGATGTTTTGAGTAGAAAGCCTTCTCATTTGGCTAGTTTGTC